>JAQFYC010001570.1:0-32800 GCA_034694165.1 Tomocerus mixtus | reverse complement strand
AAAACGAGTAGGATGCAGTAAAATAACACAGTATAGCCAATTCTAATTCTGTTATGTAATTAATGTAGGTATATAAAACATGTATTATTAGTTAATTGCATAACTGCCTACAGTATTTGTCTGCATAAAGTTAGCTCACCACAAAACCGGTGTCTTTTAGAAATCTCTGTCAGGGTTTAATGGAAGATAGTAGAGAAATTTACACTATTACATAGCTAATGCAACTAAAATATGCTATGGGGAAACAAAGTTGATGAATAGCTGTTAAATTTTACTTTGTATCTCATTTCTGCACCAATAGTAAGGTATAAGGCCCAACTATGTACTTGTAAAATTCATCTTATGTATGGAAGAATCTGCATTTTGTCTTCTTTTATTTTAAATCATATAAAGGTGTAAGATTTCTATATAAAATACTAGGTATATTGGAATTGTACCTATAGAGTGATTTATATGCATTTTCTTAACATTTTGCTAAATATTATATGTAAAGTAAGCGTCCCAAGTCCCATGTAGGCCAGATGATGAAAAGTTATATTTAAAGCATAGAAAGTGAGTTGGAAGCATGCATTATATTATAAGGTTATGTAAATATGCACATAAATAGAAGAAATTTCACTGCAGCGATTCAACAAGGGCAATGGAGAGTTAGTTGGCAATGCAAATGCAATATTTTAAAAAGTAACAGTTAAACTGACTTCAAAAAATTCTTTACTGCATTTTCATTCGCTCATTCATCCAATCCAAAATCCAAGCCACAAGTACAGTAAACAGTTAAAGAGAGAAAATAATACTGTTGTTTATTTATTTATTAGTGCAAAGGCAAAGACAGTCAACCATAACCCCAGACTAACAAACTCCAAACTGCACTCATTCATTTATTCATTCATTTAGCTTAAATTATTTGCTTTCATTCCTTCGTTAACTTTTTCCAACTCATCGTTCAATTAAATTAACTTTTATTCATTCCGCATTCAATGATTTAAATTGAATTTGATTAGAATCATGAAAGCAAACGAAACGAAAGGAACCCTTCTCTATCTCTTTGCTAAACACTAGCTTGCAACAATAAACAAAGTCACATTGCATTATTATCTCTATTTAGCTTTTATTTATTCTCAATTGGATTAGCGATCCCGAGAGATTTCAGTTCAGTTTGGCCAATCTCTTTAGACAAAAACTTCATGAAAGAGAGAGACAAATTCGTGATCTAAAGTAGGTACCGCTACTTACTTTACCACACACATATGTATAGGACATTACTCTCTAATATCTTGTGTATACATGAAATAAAGAATGTCACTTTCAAGATGTACTATTTTTGCTTGCTTTGCTTGACGGTCTTTTATTTGGGAGGATACAGTTGACCTGTTTCCCTCAATTTCCCTTAAGTTTTAACAATAATTTCAAATGAAGACTACGTACCAAATGCATCAGGACACAAAATCACACAAAATGAAAGGATTAGGATTACTTTTGACATTTTGATAGAAACCCATACGACAACAAACATTCAATGAATAATGTAAAACATACAACAATACTGTATCCATCTCAAATGTTAATCCTTGTGTTAAGTAGCCGAACGAAATTGTAATAGGTATAATGCAAACTACACGCCTTATATTATACAGAATCTGCTGAGTTTCAAAGATTATAACAATAATCTGCTTTGCTTGCATGGTACGTGAACTTGGCGAATTATTTCCTTTAAGATCTGTATAGAATATAAAATGCGTGGGAGGTTGAATCATTTTTAGGTATATATATTCTGATACAGATGTAATATAACCACCACAATGGCATTTTACGATATATTATATCAGGGAACGGCTTATTGTAAATTGTAACATGTTTATTTATTGCTGAGGAGTGTAGTTTAAATCTTTCCTTTAGGAAAAGAGAGCATGCGACATAATGTTAATGGTATTTGTATGTGTAGACTATGGACATAACACAGACAGCATACAGTACAAGTCAGTGCAATCACAAGTTTCAATTTAACTGCTTACTTAAGTGTTGTCTATGTGTGAGGTGGGTGAAATTCGCACATGAGGTTCTTCGCCCTTTAATACTGCAGAAAATACGCACATAAGTAATAAGATTAAAACTTTACTTTAGACATCTTAGGTAGGAAAGCGATGCGATGTTATACTAAATATACTGCTTATACAGAAAAGATACATAAACTTATAAACTAGTGTAAATGCTTATTTGAGATAGTTTAGTTAGTCTATTGTACAGTACATACAAAATACAAGGGACAAACATCTTGTTAAATAAGTGGTGCCTCATACGTATTGTCGCCTTGTGATCAGTAGGTACCACTACCACTGCTGAACTCTGTTCTTAGTATTCACATTAGCATTACTTACATAGTTGTGTTAATTTAACTGTTTGCTACTCAGTATTCTTTTCGTGAGCATTGATCTTCGTTTAACGCGTATTAACTATATTTACCTACTATATGTTTCAATACCATTGACTGCTACCTAATATAATCTTCAGTCAGTAGCAATTAGTAGTTATTACATAAACAAGATAAAGATTTACTGTTAAGAACACACTCAGTGTGATTTTAAGTTCAGTTTCAGTTGACTTCAATTTTATTTCAGCTTTGATTTATCTGTAAATATTATCTCTGTTGTAAATGTGTTAAAATTACAAGGGATATCTTCTATTTTATAACACACATTACCTTACAAATTATATTATCTGAAGTCGCCATTATATAAAGGTGCAACCGTACGAAAAAAAGTAAGTGTCCGCATTTAATATTTCTATACAATATTTTTAGATCATCATCATCAGTTAGTAATTTTCCTGTTTTTATTTCTAATACGCCTATGTAGCGTAGTGTTCATATTGTAGTAATAAATCTATAATTATGGATATGAATATTATAACTACTTTTAGCTACTTTAATTTTCGTAAATTTTACAGATTTTAACATGTACTCTCACAAAGACCGCTTTGGAGAAGAATTCGAGGGCACAGAGGTCTCTTCATCTCTCCAGTACAGGAAAAATGAAAACGGGTAAGAATAAGTTTGTAGTCTATTGCGTGTATGTATTGCCTATACGTAGGATGATGTCATTTCGAACATACTTATGTGTAGTTGAAATTTTATATTATTTATTATGATGGGAAGGATACTATTTACTTCAGCGGTAGTACCAAGACAAACTGTTAGCTTCCTTCCTTCACCAATTACATTAAAAGTACCTAATTTATTTCGTAAATGCATAAAGTGTTACTATTTAAAGTACTGTACTAAAGTGTACAGGAAACTTCACAATATTGTGTTCAGAGAATTCGTCCAAAACCAACTCGCTCACTTGCCAAAGTCAAATTCGTCCAGTGTAGTAATACTGTAATGTGTAAAAAATTATGTTTTAGGAATAAATGAAGAAGTTGATTAATATTACTGGCAATGTAAATGCATTAAGATGTAATATTTCACTTAAACATATTTATTTAAACATTATTACTTTAGCGGACGAATTTGACTTTTGCATGGACGAATTGGCAATTGGACTTTGTCCTGGTCGAATTTGACTTTGACAAGTGGACGAGCTGGTTTTGGACGAATTATTTATCACCAGATCCACAATATTATGCATAAACTGTGACTCACAGAATTTTCGCCTTATTAAAGTTTGAGAAAGTTTCTCATTTGTGCTAAAACAAAAGATTTCCCCTTTGAGTTGAGTTGATATCTCTGTTTACCAAAAACTTAATTCAAGTAAAGAGACTACCGCTGGGATATGCAGGAGCACAAATACGCATTATGTATATAGATACAATAGGTACTGAAGTAATCAAAATGAAACCCACACCGCAAACACCACAAAATTGCTAGGATTTCATTTTCGTGACAAAACCAACGTGTAACTGACAAGGCAATTAATGCTTGTCTTGTCTACAACTAAAACGTTCCGTATAATGTAATGTATTTATGGCAAGTTAAGTGGTACTGCTGTGCTAGTACTAATACTATATAAGTACATAATATCCTAGGAAATTGTCACTACCTAGACCTTAACTACTATGTAGATTTATAAGTAATATGCATATTAACTAACCTACCTACTACCTAGTACAAATATAATGTTTGTGCACTCATAGGATCTAATCATTCCATTTCATGCAAGAGAATGCCTACATTAGGGGTTTAACTAAAATGACAAGTGAAACCCAACAAACTATGACTTTGTACACCATCAGTAATTCAATGTGACATTACATGACATAATAATATCATATCTGTTTAATGCACCTTTGAGCGCAAATGTAACGCGTACTTGCAATGATAGGCTAACCTTAGTCAAATAGATAGAATACAAAATCGTCAATTTTATTGACAACTCTATATATTACTATATTAGTGTTCTCGTCTTCCATTTATCCATCATGTGACAATTTTATTACATAACTATAATGGCTTTTTATCTGTAAGGAGGGAAAAAAGTGACAAAGTACTATGTAAGTTACTGTAAAAATTCTGAATTTGTTTTTTCATGATTATTTTCATCTTTCTATAGGAAGCATAGTAAATAAATAGTTACAAATTAATAGGGAAAGGAGCTTAACGGTAAAAGGACATGGTAATATTTTGGAAAGGGTCCGAATGGTTAAATGGTGATATTTACCCTGCAAGCATCCCATGGCCATGCATGCTTTATTTTTTGTCTGATAACTAAGTAGTGGGTATATTAAAAGATTTATATGAAATATTAGGTTTTAATGTGGAATATATATGTAAACGGTGATTTGTGTAGTATGTAGGCATACCTTGCCTTGATATTTAAAAAGTACCTACTCGTTAGAGGATGGATGCATAGAGAAGAGTTATTTCGAAAGGTAAAGTATAATTATCACGTTCACATTCATTATATCCCCTGTAAACGGCTTCTGACTAGAAATATGAGTTCTAAAATAGTTCATACGTAGTAGTTTGTAGTAAGTAGTAAAACTGGTCTTGCCTTGACATTTTGGAATGGGAGAGGCTTCAAACAAAATATGTGGATTTATAATAGTTACCAAACCACGTAAGTTGATGCATTGAAAACAGAGAGAAGAGAGAGATACAACTATCTGTTCATACTATAGATAGATGCTACTGTAGAAAGGAAGAGAATAGAGAATCTGACAGATTTACCTGCCAGTAAATGGGCTCTCAATCGATAAAATGCACTTAGGTTAAATAGGGTGGTATTAATGTAAAAATAGCGCTTTCCTATGTAGTAGACATGTAGTTAGCATTTGCTTGCTACAAAATCATCTTTGATATATTCTCAATTTAGAACTCCCAAATGCTTGGCTACCCAAATGAGTTTCAGCTCTCAGTCAGCTCCTCTTCTAAATATCTACGTATGTATTTAGAACAGAATCGCCAAAGAGAAGGCAAACTCAATTCAACATTAAGTCAAGTCAAGCCAAGTCAGGTAGGCAAATAGTTGAGTTGAGCTAATCGAATAACGAAGCGAAGGCCCGAGCTCTGAAAGATCCCATTATTAGTGCATATATGTAATGTAATGTAGCAGTCAAGTCAAAATTCACAATTTATGTGATTGTGATACAAAAAAAGTGAGTTAGTGCAAGTGTAGTCTAGTTTGGATTGTAGACAGACAGTAGGCAGTAGGCACGTCAACTCAATGTAGATCAGCTCATTAGTGAGAATTTTACGCAGAAATAATATAATAGGATGAATATCAACATCAAGACAAGACAGGAGCAGAAATGGCAAATAATGATACTCCATTTACCATTTGGTACTGTTATTGCTCCTATAAGATCCCTACTTCTATTAGTAAACCTTCACTTTACTATTATTTTATTAAATCTTTCTAGTATCATTATCTTTCACGAATTGCTTTATTCTGTCTACACAGATATACCGACTGGTGGTAAGTACTGCACATATTATGTGCATATTAAGTATAATAAATGGGCAACCCAATAAACATATAGATATATCGCGGGTATTCACGAGTAGATATAAACTAGAATACTTATAAGACCATCGCTATTGGAAAACCAAAAGTAAATATCCAAGCTTGCCAGGTCTTCCTACTTAAAAACTTTGAATTATTAATAGATACAGGAGAATACCAGTATCCAGAATGTCTAAAGTTGTAGCACCATTGTGTCTGGCAAGCCTGACTATGTATTTAGTACTAGTATAATATAGAATAATTCTATACTATGTACGTGTATGTACATTGCCAATAAAAAAACTAACAAGTGAAGCCTAAAATCTTTGTAAAGCAAAGCCGTGCAGAGTACAGAGTGTGATTTGCCAAAAGGAATCTGTCCGTAACCCTTATCACATTTATCATCTAGTTATTATGGCCATTATCGCTATCCACATGGATATCTGTCTATCTTTGCATCGAATGTCTTAAGTGCTTTATACATGGTATATATATATACAGTATTATGTTACGCTTAAGGATTGATCAGGATAAAAGGCTACTAGTACAAACATTTTACTCTTTTGTGCTACACACTCTAGTCTCATTTTGGATTTTGACTTCTTATGTCTGAATCTGAATTTATTCGAATTCTATATACGCTCAAGTGATAAAGAGCGGAGTGTGCAACTGAAATTACACATTGTTAACCTATATTAATATTGACGTTTACACGATTCTATTCGGATGCATACAAGGAGGTGGTGGGCTGTTGCCCAACTCAACTACTACGATAAAACACTTTTGCTTTGTACAATACAAAGGAAGGCCTTAACTCTTAATATTTCAATTTCAAAGTTATACAATTGTAAATCATTTTCTTTAATGGAATTGGAGATATACTATGTATGCTTAAAGTATGTATGTATTTAGAATAAAGGTTTTATAAATCATCATGGTCATTTCGTAATTTGCATATTAAGTTAGTAGTAATATAACGCAGTGTACCGGTACTAATACTACACATTACACATATTCTGTCAATACCGGGGGCATCATGAAAAAATATATTTGACATTACTTAGCTTCTGTTGTATTTGAGTAGAGATACTAAGTAAGCTCGTAATTAATTTTAGTAATTCTTGATTCAAAGACTGATGTATTGATATACATACTTACGATATTGCACTGCAAATATTCATGGCCACACAGTCAACCGTAATCGTAATCCGTCGCAATTTCAATGTACTGTTTCATTTTTGTAAACCACAATCAATCAGACATTGATATAATTTAATATTGGCTAATTGCTGCGTGTGTTTAAAAATTGTTTGTACGTATCAGTTTTTGCCGTTGTAGGAACAGTTTTTTGCTCGTGATAAGATAATTACTTCATTCTGCGTAAGTAAACAAAGTAATAAATGCATGACAAATACACTATTCCTTGTATAGGCTGTTTATAGAAGTACACAAGGGAGATATTTTGGAATTGGGGCATAAGACATCTTAGATAAGCACAATTCTTAAGGATACGACATGACTTTGAAAAATTATCTGAGGTAATCAGCAAGTGTAATGTTTATTAAAGATAAATTTCTAAGCACCTAACCTACGCTACTTTCATGAGCCTTTACCCTATTACATAGCTATACCTTTACCTAATCCACATTCCAAACGTAATTTAAATTCTTTCAATATCAGAATATGGGGTGCATAGTACCACACCCTTTCTGTCTTAATATGTAGTCACAATAGATTGCTATTGTAGCTACCTGCTCTAATTACGATGGTCACAAATATGAACATTTTATTTGCTATCTGCCACGAAGTATCTACCAAACCACAACACAATCGATTTAAACAACCTTGATTTTTTAAATTTTCAGTGTTATTAGCATGAACTAGTAAATAGGCGCAGTCGTATCAAACCAACTATCTGTACTTAGCTAAAAAGAAACAGTTGCAGTATAAGTATAGATCAGAATGTTATCAAATTCCTATGTATACCTCATAAGAATACCTAAACACTTACCAAGCTATGAATTCAACTGAATGCAATGTAGTATTACTATGACAAGGGATTAACAATTTCCTTGAAACCCTCTTAGCCTAGTCCTAGCCTACTACATAGCAAATTCAAATATCTCTAAAGCCTACTGATGAGAGGTACTAATAAAATGTTAAAATATACATGCAGGTAGATCATGGTATCAATTAAACCTTGGATTTGTATTGGATTTGGCAATTCGTGCTTGTGTGGTAACTTGCATTGGTTTGTCCATGTTTTTGTGTATTTATGAAAGTATATAGTTAGTTAGTTACTTGTACACTAATTCGCTCTAACATTAATTGCAGAACCAAAATAGTAACTACTTACCTACTATTTATGTATATCATACCTACCATAAAATAATAATAGATACGAAATCCAAACACAGATCTTGGTTCGTACCTAGGCATTCAGATATTAATCCCTTGATATATATTTATAGCTTTACACCTATGTAGGTGATATTTAATACCAAATTTCCTCCGGAAGACAAGCAATTATCCGAAAGTTAAAAAGCCTGAAAGTATGCATGCACACAAACAAACACAAATTCTACGCAGTGAAGTGAAGTTTGTATAAGGAATTTACTTAATCTTTTTGTCGGTTAGTTTCCTCTTCTACGTCTACTTTCTAGCAACTGTCTGGTAAAAACACACGTTCTTATCTTACGCATTTAAGTAAGTGAATGTTAATGTCAGTGCTACGATATGCTATATATTTGCATTTTCTATTCTACAGCAGTTTAACACTTACATCGTTACATTATACATCTCGTATCTGAGTAATCTATTTTTTACAAAGGAGCAAATAAGCTGTGAGATGGTTTGGTCTGATGTTATGCTATGATGTTAGATCTCCTGATGTTCTTTACGTACGTACATTTGGAAACAAAAAAAAACATACACCTATAGATACGTATGTAAAATATCAAGATCAGAGGAAAGTACCTATGAATACACTAAGGATCTAGATCCCTGCCTTATTGCCATGCAGGCGAGTGTCTTGTCATCAACAGAACATTTACATTTCGCCATTCATGGTCTACAGAAAATATTCATGCTCTTTCCTCTGCTCTGCTGTGTTCATTTCCCGCTAAAGTGCTTTCCGTTTTTTCTAAGCCAAAGCAAAGGAAGAATATTTTTCCATCAACAAAATACTCCTACATCTTACACTACAGAGCCCATGCAGGCCCTGATCGTAAGAAGAGTAGAGAAAAAGAGAGTGCGAGAGTCAAAACAGAAAAGAATGGGATGGTGGATGGAAATGGAAGGGCGAAGGGAATATTTTACTAGAATGGGGAAGTAAAGGAATAGTCATACATAATAATATTACGTAAATACTAAAGATCCTTCCTAGTGTACTGTATAGTATTACACATACAGAAGGAAACTTCAACTCTCCCGAAAGGAAAAGCAAATGCTCGGTGCTTGGTTTGGTGAAGGGATGAGTAATCTTAAGTCGAGTCGCATTGCAATTTAAAGATAGGATGAAAATGCATTGAATCATTGAATGGGGTGAGCTGGTGAGCAGAGCAGCTAAGAGAGGAAGTAACTGAGTACATAGTAAGTAAAGCAATGTACAGAATATAGTTCTCATCTAATCTAACTAACGCCTAACCTAAGTCGTAGGGTATTTCTCCTCTACTCTACTTACTATTACTATTTACTCTCTCCTGGCTTGATTCTTACTCTACTGTACTCTGTACTACAGCAAACAACATAAATACATAGAAAGAACACAAGAGATAAGTAAAGCTGCAGTCAAATTGAACTTTTCCTTTCTAGGATACTGAACCCACCAACTATATAACACTTCTCGTCACTATCCCTCTATACTATGTATGTAATTTTCACTATCTGTATTTACGAGTGGTCTGGCCTGGCATGATGTAATATCTGTAAGGGATGTATGCCTTATTCACTCGACTTGTACTTGTGTAGATTGTAAGCATAGTTGTACGTACTTGGTACTTGGTTTGGTTTGGTTTCTATCGGCTGTCGGTGTCAAACGCAGATTGGATATCCGATTGGTTTGGTTTGAGGATAGGAAGTTGAGTTCTCTTTATGACTAGAATGTTCCACCATCCTATAACTATGCCATAATATTTGACTTTCTGACTTCCCTTGTATTATATAAATTCTAAATATATTTCTACAGATATATGAGCAATAATAGGACTGCGATGCTCTCAAACTCATTTTCAACTGCGTAATTTCGTTAGGCACTTCACAATTCAAATTTAACTTATCGGGAGTTTGAGTTAGAGGAGCAAGAGCAAGAGCAAGTGAAGCCAAAACGAACGATTGGTTTTAATATATTGACATCTGACGACACTCCGTGGTAATTTGACTTGTCCTTCAATGGAGGATATGAATATTGGAGAAAAAAGGAGTTGCTAATGTTCCTTATACCTATACATCATAATATTCGACTAGGGATTGTATTTACATTATTGTACATAAGTATTATATGCAAAAGTATTGGAGAATTTTTGTGCAAAGGACTTTTGAAGTACCTAATTACATTCATCTCTTCAAAAACTACAAGGAAATGCATAATTTATAGTTCATATTAAAGAAACTTTGTCTTTCTGTTTGATATGTACTTGCTAGTTGCTACTGTGTATATTTATGCACACATATTTTTCTATGTGCACTTAAATATAACAAGCAACACTAGAAATGGGATATCGTTACAGAAAACTTGAGATATTATACTTTGCCAAACGATAAGTGCACTCTCAATGCTTTGGGATTGTAACCTTATATAATTATTAGGGCCTAGGGTCTAAATTAGCATTTGATATCAGGCAAAGGGAGTTACCATTACCATCGCAAGTTTAATAGTAAGTTGAGCTTTGGTGTTTGTTGGACTGCACTGGACTCCAGACGTAGACGCCACATTATACTTACGACTTACCCTGCTGCTATAACTGTAGCATTAAGCCTACGACAATTTTTCCTACATGCCATGAAAGTATCAGCTTTCATTTACAGCTTCAAATGTCCATGTTTGTCCATATATATTAGAAGTAACAGTTCCGAAGGCTTAACTTTTACTGGACCGAACTGGACTGGCTTGGCGTTTGGTCGTTGTGGTCGTGGTGCTTTGGTACGCGTTACTATACGATAAAGGCACGCGCGGCACTTTCTCAATTCTCACCATATAATTGTTGGTTGTTGTACGTGCTTAGATGGAAATATAATATATTATGTCTTTAGATACACATTCTGTACAGTACACACCACGCTGTATATGTAATGTCCAAAATGAGTTGTGAAGGGAAGACAAACCATTACAGTTGGATGACTCTACAAAATGTTAGGCTATTCTGTTGGCTAATACACATCCATAATGACAGTAAATGTAATTCACCCTTAACTGACAAAAATTCATTTCCCTTGGACCCGGTCATTATTTCTTCCTTCACATCGGGAATCATTTTGCTCTTTTCAGACTATTGACATATAATAGTAGTTTCTTGAAATACATACGTTTTGCTATTTCTTTAAGGAAGCACTGTTTATTTGCTAAGGTTCTGCTGAAAAAAATTTATCGAGATAGTATATATTAAAAAGAATGATAATTATGGATAGATATGTTGGCCAAATATTGAATAATAAATGCTAAACTTGGAATAGAAAAAGATCTCAATAATATGTGAAACAAAATTGGTTGTTTTGTGACAAGATGATCTTTTAAGTGCACTGAGCAAGAATTTTATAAAAACAATTCTGGGAAAAGACAAGATTCTCTTTACGTAGGATTGGCCTGTGAACGCTAAAAGTTAAAATAAAAACTCATGCAGAGCATAAAATCTCATTTTTGTACTTTTCCACATCTCCATGAATGTGTGCATACTAATATGCATAACAGATATGCATGGTTTAAAGCAGCACAATGAACGAAGCGCAGAACAGAACTTCCTTTATCCTCACAGCTATAGCTCACAGTGGAAGAATAAACCTAGTCTTAAGGATTTACCAATTAGAAGTATTAACCGTAACTCTCACGCAATAAAGTTTTCCATCCGGTAGTAGCCATACCACAGCATACCTAAATACTGAAGAAATTGACGCTCTTTTCCAGCAAGTAGTAATATTTTACGGATACATTGTAAAAAGCGTGCTACGGAACAGTTCTGTGTATTGTATTGAGATTATGTGAAACTTATAACATAAACATAGTAACCTACTAGTACCTAACACGATATATACAAACTAGGTAAAAGGTAAAGCAATGCATAATATATAAAGTAAATATACATACAGTGCAATAAATGTAATGCAGGTTTCAGCTGTACTTTACAGAATGCTATGTGACAGAGATATAGACATATTTCCCTATAATTTACTTATGTGTTAGGCAATATGGCCCACTAGGCACACAAACACATTCTTGTGTCATAATGACTCTTCAATTTATATCGTGTGATCCCAGCATTTTATTTATAGAACTATTCAATGGGTTCAATAAAATTAACGACCCAACTCTATGGGGACATCAGAACATATTATCAACTGAAATAACTGTATCAAAAGTCTTTCCTAAGAATTAAATCAGTTTTCTCAAGACTCTTATTTTAAATATTCCAAGTGATTTTGGATTTACTTCCATTAATTTAAAAATTAACGATAGAAATATTTCTTTACTATTAATTAGTTGATATAGAGTAGTTCGCCTGTTCCGTTCTGACAACTTGTTCCAGTTTTCTAAGACACATATACATATTGCTAGCTGCCCGTCCTTATTAGTCATACAAGCTAAACACACTCCCTATATCCATAATGTATATCCACATAAATATTACGCAGTAGGTGCATGTAGGGTCATAAATGCCCGAAAATGGTAACTTGCTAAGTATACGCTAGCTACCTACACGTATGTACATTACATAATACAGAGATAGTTAGTTTCCTATTATTACACACAAGTGTAGCATGGTAGCACTTATTTATATGTTCCATGTTTAGTTAGTTTCGCGCAGGCAGAAGGCAAGCTAAGCAATGAAAGGAAGGGAAAGAGCAAAATAAACGTAAACGAAGCAGTAAAAGGAAAAGAGGGGGAAATGGACAGAAATGTGTACTGCATATTGCATTGTATGTATGTATGTACGTACATTTGTACTACTAGTAGTTCATACAACTGCGTTCGATTAGGTCTTTGCTCCGTATATGTATTCTGTATCTAGAGAAACAAAATAATACACATTTCGTTCCTTACTACTGTACACATTATGATATGTGATGTGTAAAACGTGTGGCTAGCCTAACTTCGTTTAGCATTTACTATTTGCGTTAACTGAATATAACTCAGCCCTATGGAACATAGTGGTTTCGTTAGCTTTGGCTTGGTGTTGGTCTGGTCTGGCATGGCTTGGCTTGCTTTTAGCTCAATTCTCTCCTAATATTCTGTATAATGCTACTGACAATGCTAAAGGAACGTAGTAAAAGGAAAACGGATGAGAAAAGCCTTTTGAGTCAATTTCCAGAGAATGAAGAGACGAGGAGAACAGTTGCATTAGAGAAGCCAAGCTCGCTAGTGAACTAAACTTAGGTAACACTACATATTCTTCTATTTAACTTAACTAACAATAAGTAAGAGTACCAATATTAGAATACCATGTGAAGTCAAGTCAACAGAAGAGAATAGAATTCAGTTTATATCTTCATTTCACATCAGTTCAGAAATTAGATAGCCAAATAGAGAAAAATTCTCTATGAATTGAGTTCTTGTCTTGCTTAGCTTACCCTGCTGCTGCATTTCCGACACTCAACTCAAGTCTTCAGAGAGTAAGTAAAAGTAGTAGCATTTCCTTCACTGGAGTGGATTGGACTGGATTGGCTATTAGCCTCTCTCTCTTGTCTTTACAGTTCCGTTGTGAAATTCACTTCAGTTTCTCTTCCTAACGAATTCCCCTAGCAAACTAAACATAAGTAAGTTAGTACATACATTTAAGCGTAAAGAAGCTTCTTCTATTTGCACTTACTATTTCACTTTAGTTGTCTCCGGGTGAAGCTTTATGTTTAGGTAGTACAGTAACAGTATGTAGGTATTTATCTATTTAGGACGCATCTTTCCCTTTCTTACGTATGATACAATACAGAACAGTAGCTTATGTAGTGTAACAGCTAGCTAGTAAAATAAACGGAAGGATTCTTCAAGAATTTAACTTTGTCACAACTGGAATATACATTTCTAATGTATTACCATTACAAACTAGAAATTTAGAAATAATATAGGAGAACAGGGGGAGAATAAACATAAGACATACGAACAAAGTGCATGCGAGATAAACAGAAACACACATCTTTAAGCTGCTGGTCTTTAAGATATCTTGTATGTAATATTGTATACTGCAGTCAAAATAGTGAGCTACTTTGTTTTCCTGTTTCTTCCTCCTTTGTCTGCTTTTAGTATTGTTTTTTTGCTCCAAGTTGTTGCACAAGGAGACATTGGTTGTCTTGTCTTAAGGGAAAAACTATTTCAGGAAATAGAATGCACACTAAATAAGTAGATATAACGAGAGGAGTATCTAACCCTTTGTTTACTGTACTATAGTACGAGTAGAAATAGAAATAGTGGAATGACTATTATAAAATAAAAGAGTGCTATTCATTCAATTCGCTCTCAATTCTGACCTCGATCTTTATTCTAGAGTTAGGGTTAGGCTTCAGACTTAAATGTTATATAGCCTCCTGAGAAGGTTTGTCTTAGTCTCTCATGGATAGGAATACAAATTTTGAAACTAGTGCACTACATTACGAACCTATGTGAATTTTAAGTTGTAATTGTACTTGTACTTGTACTTGCTCTTCTGCTTATACTTAAGTAGCTATAGGTACTATTTCTGTGGATACTTTGTTCTTTGATGCAAATAAATAGGCACTCGCTCGTGTAGCTTCTGTATTGTATGTAGAACCTTGTTGGCTTAAGCTAATGATATACTTATTACATGCATTTGTAGAAGAAGTGTGCGAGTAAGTAAGTAAGTTACTTACTTTGGTCTGGGAGCAGAACAGAACATTTGTATAACAGAAGAGTAACCTTACCTTGTCAGACAGACACAGTTCTTCTATACATATCTAATATTGTATGTACTAATCAACGTGAGTACCTTTCCTTTCTTTACTATTATTCTAAGGTACTGGTAAACTAAACTAGTACCGCGATACCTACTTACCTACTACACTTACTTGCGATAAGACTTGCTCTCCATGCATCGCATGGTGTCAGAATTAGAACCAAACCATGTTCATATAAGTGGTATGGTATGGTATGTAATTGTATGGGAATTTACTATAAGTATACGTAGGTACTAAGCTAGCTACTATTCTTTTATTACTGAACTGCCTGAACTGAATTGAATTGAAGTTAACTGAAGGAAACCTTTAGTATTCGAAGTCACTAGGCCCAAGTGAGTTGCCCAACTTCACTTCATTGTGCTACTGCCATACGTACACCATACCAGGCCAGGCCAGGCCAGAGCCAGTCAACTCAACCCAAGCCAAGCCAAGCCAAGCCAACTGCAACTCTAACTCAAGCCACTAAGCTTGAGTAAGAATACACACAAACTCAAAATCTCATTTACGATTTACTTTCTGTGTCGTGAGTGATCTTAACCAAGCAACAGTGTTATTACTGTTCTCAACTGCAGAACTCCTTACGTACTTATAAAAGTTACTTTTTAAATAAGGTTAACACTTACATTCTTCAATTCAGTTTTTAATTGGTTTAACTGCTATTGAGTGGAGTTTTGTCTTGGTTGTCATAAATAAGCAGACTTTAAACTGAACTAGCCTTCAATCTTGTGCTCGAGAGATTAAATATCAGTAATTTGTCCTGTCCGTCTCTTGTCAGTGAATTAAACTAGAAAAATGAGTGATGAGACTGAATTGGCCGAGGACTCTCCCAATGAGGAGGATATGCCTGAAAAGTAAGTAACAGACTAATATCGAAATATTGACAATTTTCTTATTGGATATTATTTGTTCCTAATATAAAGAAAGTTGTGGATCCTTTAAGTACTAAACCTAACAACTTAGAAATGACTTTCAGTAAAATTAATAATTAATAATTAAGTAATACTATGTATTAGCAATGTAAAATCTACTTTTACTATTTCTAAATATTAATCACAGCTAAAAATTAATTTATAGAGCTACAAAGTTAAAACATCACATTAGCAAAATCATAAGGAATTTGACCACCTTATATTTTACTGACATTACAGGCAGGTATCTCTAAAAGATTTTAATAATGATGTAAGTTAATAAGTGATTCATATTAACGGTAATGCATATTATTGCATCCTTCGTAGAGGTATATGTAGTAAGAAACATAAAATCTTTTTCTTGGAAAATGCCGGTATCCTAACCGAACTTAAGTTCAAAGTATTTATTTCTCAACTGATAATAGAACACTTTTTCAGAATTTTACACTCGTATTTATGTGTTTCACTTGTTTAAAGGAGCATCTGTATTTATATTACAATTAGGAACGAATTTGCATTTACAACAGAAGTAAGATAGCGTTCTGCTGGTGTATCAGTATGTACGTGTTGTAGTTGCGGTAGGAGAAAATTATTTACACTTCTCTACACTTTAGGCCACATCATGATCATACCACACTTGATCCTACATTCAACATCAACATCCACGTAACCGTTCATAACAGAAAACAATAACAAACAGCACATTGGAAAGTTATGAGTTCAAAGCATGCAATATACGCGTAGAGCAAGTATCCATTAATAAATGCTAGTTAGGTGCAGAACTACCCAAAAGCAGTCGTTCTGCGGTTTGCTTTGTTGAGTTATCATAACATACATTATTTATTTTACAAAACACTTAGCAAACATCAAAGGGTTGCTGTTGTGTGTTAATAATTGAAATGATTTTTATAGTTTGTACTGTTCACAAATTATTTAACACTAAAATAAAAAGCGGATATAATTATTACTGTCTATACCCCAACCGAGAGATTGATACTAGTATATTCCAATGCAAGAATATTTTTAGTACCTAACTTTCCACCCCGTCATCTATATAACTATATGGTTGAGTAAAAGATCTTCATGTACAAAACATATAAATAGGTATCGCAATTTTTCATTACAGAAGATGCTTAAAATAAATTAGCACAAGAATGCAAATTGAAATAGTACACTATGTTTCTGCATTACTAAAGGTTTGCAAACAATCCTGATTTAAAAAAGTGTCATTGCCATCAATAATTCAGTAAGCAACTACTGAAGTAGAACATGCAGCTGAGTTAATTCATATTTTAGTGCAGTAGTATTGATATAGAGTGCTTTGCTCTGTCTTAGTACTCTTTTAGTGCAATTTTCTGATTGTTCTACCTGCATGTAAGTCGCAGGTTAGTTCGTAGTTCGTTTCATAGATAAGAAGATGTAGGATAGTACAAGAGTTAAAAAATGAGTGCAGTGAAGGCTGTTCAGCGAGTACTCGTCCAATCCAAACAATGAATAGATAATGCAATCAACTTTGCGATTGTTATGTTATGTACGTACAGTATATTCCGTACCAGAATACCTGAACTTACCTATATACTGCTGCCCTTATTTATACATAAGCATTTTCTTTCTGACGTAAGTAAGTCTACAAGAAATGAGCATTATGGACATTAACAGTTACGTTGTATTATTGCATTGCAGTAAGTAAGTAGGTAAATTGTCTGTAGGACTCATATTTAGTTTAGAAAATAAACACTCCTACGAAGTAAAAGGTGTTATATCCCTAGTAGTTATTGTTAGATAGATATAGTTCAGTACAAGAAACACTGCCCTTTCATGAGAATACTATGGCAAACAAAAAGGATGCAATCAATTACGTTAATTACCATTGACTGTCGTTAAATGTTAATGAGTTTGCTTTGCCTCTGAATTACATCACGATTGACGATTACACTACAAAGCAATGACAAAGGATTATAAATATCTATACAGACATTGAGTTTCAGTGCATCGTAGCCAACGTCCTATAGCAAATTAATTTAGTTTCATGAAGATGTAAATATGTAGTACTTAAGTAAGTTGTACAGATAGAATGTCTGAAATATAGCTAGCATGAATGACACACTTAAAATAACATCTACTATAGTGTAAGCTTTAAACATATTTATATGACATGTATAAATATATGTAAGGATGATGCCCTAATAATTTAGCAAGAATTTCAATTACCATTGTATTAATGGCCATCATGTCCAGTTTAACGCTTTAGGGGGAAGACGGTTTAGGATTCAAGTATGTTAACTCAGTCTTCAGTATGTTAGATTTATTCTTTGTAATTTAATTATCACATCACATATTTCTTCTTGTGCAAGTAAATGCACTTCTAAGTATACCTGCATGTTTTTGTATTAATCTAAGAATACAAAAGTGAAGGTGAATAAAAGTTATAATAGAATATAAAATAAAAAGTCAAAGTATGGTTTGTGACGCCTTGGCGCAAAATGTTAATAAGAGCTGGCTGCGCAAACACTTATAATTGCTTGAAACCATCTTTTTCCCACGGTACTAACATTTATAGATTTTTCTGTGATAATATACTGATAGGATTGTCATTTTATGGTCATTATAGTGTATGGTAGTGGTAGGAAGTTGCACAACAAAAAGAATGTCGACCTAAGGTGCTAGTATGTTAATTCGTTATTTGTGTACACGTTTTTCTGCCTCTGCCATTTAAACAACCATGTAAATATACATACTATGTACAATATTACAAATTATTAAATTATTCATAAGTACATAGATATTACATACATAATACTAGTAGTATATTAAGCTCAGCGTTAGAACAGACATATTTGTACGTACTACTAAACCCTGTAACCTGACAATTGTAAATCATAATTTGAATTGTAAAATGGGAAACAATTTTATAGGGTGATTCATTTTGCATAAATATATAATATTTTGTGAAAATAATTATCATTTTCAATTCATATTTCGAAAGAAACCTAATATTGTATATGCAGGCAATTTTCATAGAGTCCATTAGGTACGTACTGCAAGTGTGTTCATATATGTACCTTATAACCTAACGTTATGGTATGGTATGTGTGACAAGTGAGCTTGCTTCATGAAGACGTTGACGTTACCTACTTATCTAAAACAGGTGCAAAACGCTTTCTACTGTAGAATCTGCAAATGAATTTGATAATACTGTCAAACAGAAAGTTAAATGCTCTAGAAATGAAGATGTCATCTAATTTCTGATTGTCTACTTGAAATAATAGTTGACTTGACTAGGCATAATACGAGTGCATGAGTACGTATGTTATGCTCATTTAGCGTGCTACAGTGCTACTCCAAATCATGTTTGCAAATGCATGCAAATGTAATTGGGCGTAATGTCCCTTCTTCAACTTTTAAGAATATTTAAACGTCTTTGAACGTACCTACTTGTGTTACAAGCCCTGGTAAACTAGGCAAACATAATGTTGTCACTTCTAAATGAAAGTTTCGCCACAACGACGACGACGTACTGATTCCTGGCTCGCATTTCGTTGATAACAAAAGAGCTATCATCCCACTCATTTGTACATAATTTAGCACATAATTTGCAGCTTCTTTCCTATCTGTGCAACCAACGCCCGAAAATTATGCTTCAGAGCACACTTCACGTTTATTTATTGTTTATACGAATCTATATATTTAAGTAGGCACCTAAAGAATCTGTATCTATTGTAATTTCATTTTCTAGTGTCTTCAAATAATAAGGAATTTGTATTCAATGCATTTCTAAATGCAATTTAGGCCAAAAGCAACCTCAACAGAAGATTTAATGACAATTTCACGCAGCAACACAAACTTTTCTTATAAAAGTGTAAATTTTGGAAATTATTTTGTAATTATTTATCTACAGCAAAAATAGAGATCTAAATAAATGTTATAAAATAACATGCAGGGCAAAAATGTAAAATACCCACTGTGGTGTTGACTGTAGCTCTAACAATTGTAGGAGTTCCTATGTTTACCTATAATCTCCATACTCAGAATTTAATATACATAGGTAATAATTTTTGCAGTGTCTAGTTATGCGGTAATGATTATGCAGAATCATAAATCATGCAATGGGTTTACTATTTATAATATAATAGATAGCCATATCATAACATTCGTATTGTAGTTGCACAGAAGCAATGGAGAACATTTGATATCGTAAAAATATGTCATTCATGAATCATGATGAAGTTTCAAAATTTCGGTTTAGCAATCAATAACCAATAAATACTAGAATAATAAGTTATGTACCCCATAAAATTGTTTCCCATTTTACAATTTAAATTATGTTTTACGAAGACCAGGTAACAACAACAACATCCGCTCCAACTTTTTTGCATAATTGGCAAATAAGCGGAGGTGTATGTATTTCTAGTTGCACAGACATATATGTAGTTATACGTACCTATGTAAAATATTCTCAAATACTTTAGGTTGAGTTCATAAATTAACTGTCTTGATAATGCTCCTGCAGATTAGTGGATAGAATGTACTATTCATTTTATCTTTTTAGTGGACTCTCTAATAAAATTCAGTGTTTAGTAACTTATGCCCAACTCTATCAAAGTACAATTTCCACTTTGCCTAACCAAATACAGATAAAAGGTATACATAATTAAGAAAAAGTTAAATGGTTATTTCTACAAGAATCCAAGAAACCTGACAAGCAAATTCTCGGATGTGCATTATGTTTCCTAAAATATTAGCATTGTACTCATATTATTACAAAGGTGGAACTACAAAAGTCTCAATAATGTGATTAGAAAAAGGATGGCACATGTCGGCAGCAAATCTACTCGTTTGTGTGTCAATTCAACTTTTATTTCTACAACCATTCGCATTCGTAGCATGAGTGTGTAATTAGCTATGTATCGTACCTACATATAGGCATACATAAAACATATTCAAGTTTTGTTTGTAGATGATAATGCATTTCCTTTTTGTCTGGTCTGGCTTGGCGTCTGTCTGAATTCCACTTATCGTTAGCAATGCATTTATATTTACTGTCACGTATTTTACTCTGCATAATACATAAATGATAAAGATGCGCATAATCTACAAAAGCAGCGTGCCAATACAGGTCGAGTGATATAATAATATCCAATGCACAGTGCACTCTCCTTCTTCTTACACAACGGAAATCATCAGCTAAATAATAAAAACAAGTTTTTTCAAAGAAATTATCTTGTGCTATGTTACAAGTTGCTGACTCACGTTGTTTACCACAATAGAAAAATACTATTTAGTGTTGGCAGATGGTTAGCTTGAGAAAATTTCTCTTCTGCAGGAAAAGCCAAAAAATAGGTTTTGCGCAATTAAGAGAATAAACATAATTACATACATCACTTCGTTTTAAAGTCTCATTAATTCGTTTTGGTCATTTCCCCATAAAAATAAGGAAAGAATACATATAATTATATCCCTCTTCTCTAATTATAAGTAAGAATTAAGTTCACAATTGCAATTGTAGCAATATTACGTGTGCTATGCGGTAAAACAAAACTTATTTGTCATTAGACACTGCTATTAACTTACAACGAACCCAAATTATTTCATATACAGACAAGTTGTTAACCTACTTGTGCTATTTTCACGTAATAACAAATTAGTATTATAATTACAGTTGAAAAACGTTTTCATCGCTTCTATGTGACTAAACTCCTTCCCCAATTTTAGCTATCATCAACTGTAACAGTTGATAGTAGCATTTAGGCATCCTAATCCTTGCCATATAAACGTAACAATATTCATATAAGTATTTTATGTCTAGTGTAACCATAATATTTTTTAAATTTTAAGTCATACTACCGCTTTGTAGTGTAATTATCTATACTAAAGTCACTGCTATACTTTCTATGCTTAAAGCGTGCGGTAGTATTGGATTGATATTGTTTTAGTTCACATTGAAACTAAATATGCAATCAAATTGCGGTTCATGAGATCACGGTCACTCGTGTATAAATGTGATCAATTTAAAGTACAGCCCAAGGCTTTTTAATTTGTAACTTAACCATTGAGCATTGTAGTCGAAAGGCTTATACTTGTTGTACATGCTCAATGTTCCTAGTTGGTCATTTCATTGATATTTATTTTTCACTAGGTACAGACACGTACTATCATGATGTAGGTAATACTTATGTATTATGTGGTAAGTAACGTCAATATAATGTACAACAATTGCAATACACGACTAAAATGTATTGACGTGTCATTAATTACATACACAGTCTGACAAGAACCTACGCAATAATAAAAAATGTAGATATACCACATAGCTAAGTAAACTATAACAATATTAATATATAAAAATATTTTGCACAGATTGCTGATTACCTATAGGTAGGTAATAGTTAGTTATTATTAATGGTTAAAACATATTTTAGTGGTCTCCCTTCAGAATTCCCTATAGTATTTTCATAACAAAATGGAAAGGTAATAATGAATGGTATAGGTAATGATAATATTTATTAGGTATAGATAGATTTCATAGTAAACGTACTTAGATAATTAATTAATACAAATAGAGTTAATACTTACAATGCATGTAATATGTAGTTACCTAAGTACCAGTGCAATTGTCTTGGTTCTTAGTTAAACGGTAGCAAAAAGATAAAATCTAGATCCACCCACCAACAAACCAAATCAAACCACATGAACATACATGTGTATAGTTATAGTAATAAACAAGAAATGAAATGGAAACTTAAAAAACAGAAGAATATATAACAAAAATCAGAAACAAGGTATAATCGTCTTTTTCCATTGCTAATGCTAACTCGAGCAAAGTAACTAACTAGCTAACTAACAGAGAAATTTAATGATAACTAACATAACGGTAGTACAAGCCTAATGGTAAAACCTGACATCAAAGGCTTGAACAGATATTCTATGAATTATATTGTGGTTTACGTAAATCTTTTGTTTGGGATTTGCTATCTCATTATATTCTACTATTCTACTCATTTTGTCGTACTTATGCTTTCAGAGTTCTTTGCACTACAAACTACATTTTGATACAAAAGGCAAATTATAACTTGCACTTTTGTAGGTTTCGCACTGGTACCTATACCTACAGACTCTTGTTATTGTTATGCAGTGTTGGATTACATTACTTTATATTGCAATAAGCTACTCTGCAGAGAATGCATTCATATTTTGTTTAACGGTGCTTGTTGTAAACAAACGTATACTATGTGTCTACTATGTACGCATAAACACAGTCTCGCTTGGCTGACTGCCTTCTTGCCTTCTGTTGATATTTGACCGCATATGTAATATAACTAGACATGAATTTATCTTTAATTTAAAGATAGCAATAATTAGAAGTTTTAGCAGATTACGCTTCAAAGCCTTTACTTTATTAGTCTGATCTGAACTGAACCCTTAACACTTTACTTGACAAGGCACGGTGATTGAAAACTGCATATCCACATAACACGCGGTTTGGTTACATAGAAAATGTTTTTCATTTCATAATTTTGAGTTAAGATCTTTTGATTT
Source organism: Tomocerus mixtus (assembly GCA_034694165.1). Classification (NCBI taxonomy): domain Eukaryota; kingdom Metazoa; phylum Arthropoda; class Collembola; order Entomobryomorpha; family Tomoceridae; genus Tomocerus; species Tomocerus mixtus. Next base: position 9,306 of record JAQFYC010001570.1, on the reverse strand, counting down.
GATTAAACTTCAACTTAACTTACAAAAGCAATCCAATGTGATGTGATGAACACGGAGATAACATGGAAATAAAAGTAAGACAAATGTTCATACTGCGAACGCAACGGTGGAAACTGGCGTGTATCTAGTAATCCTCGGTACATAAACAGAATTTAGTGTTTAATATATTAGAAATCAAGCTTCATACCTATGTAGGTAATATAATGTACGTAAGTTCACGTGTAAATTGCGCATTACGTAATATACTTCCAGTTAAACACTACAATCTACAATGTAATGATTTTAATTGATTCATTCATTAAATATACATTGAGATTGAGGTACCTGGAACAGCTAGTCATCATTAATAAACGTATAAACTATTAAGCAATGTCAGTATTAATTAATTAGATTCATCAACTATTTATCAACAAAAGCTAATTAAAGACCACACACAGTTAGATACGAACGAAAAATATCCAAACGCACTATAAATACATTCTTCTTAATTAAATATTGGTTATGGGTGTGATCTCTTTAGGAAAATGTATGTAGCACTGTAGGTGCCAATACCATTACCAATGCCAAAGTATTTGCTATATGCGGTTTTTATCATTGCTGGCATTTACTGTCACTTTTTTGTTGAATAAGTATGTCTGAATCTATATTGCTAAGAAGAAAATTATCAGTTCCTTCAGTCATGTAACAAGACAGGGCTAGGCCAGGTCAAGGAAGGAAAAGCATATTTACAAGTAGCAAACAAATGGTGTTTACATTTTTCTACTATATAATCCAAAAATATACATTCAAAGTAGGTATTAGAATGACATAATAATAAAAGGTACTATTACTGCATATTTATTTATAAGTGTGTTTGTTATCACTCCTAGTACGTAGTACGTAGGTCTTATATTAAGATATAATATAATAAATGACTCGACAAGAATATACTTAGTAGCAAACATTAACACAACTGTTCATGACAGCTCATCGCTCAAAATATCGATATCATTGTATTTTGTATTGCGTCTTTATAAATGCTTTCAATTCAGTTCAGTCAGTTCAGTGCCAGGCCAGTTAAGTCATCTCGGAATATCTTGAGGCTGAAATAACTCAGATTCCACTACTTCTATAAAGAACGCTAATGGTTACAGTTAATATGTTAGCTCTCACCTTTTACAGTATAATGTATGAACAGAACACAGAATAGAGAGATTAGATCATGTCGAGAATTTGCAGACACGCCTTTTGTAAGCATATAGGATCATTTAACAATAATGGAGATTATTTATAGTTCTGCTATTATAAATAATATTGTTAATGTGATTTTGTATCGATTAGGAGGATAGATATTGTTTGAGAACTGTTTATGTTATATAACTTCTCAAAATGTGAGAGTGTTACTGTACATCCAGAAATACAGGCAGACAGCGAGTATTTACTATAGTAGGTATTAACTTGAGAGATTGCAAGAGATTTGTCAGGTGAATTTGACATAGACAAATGCAAGCAATTTAATTTAGTCTGCCTGCACCAGGAATGTATATTTGCTTAAGCTTGGGCAACTCACTCTGGTAGACACAGCCAGTGCATAAAATATGTAGACAGTGAATCGTTTTGTTTACCAGATTTCTACAGTTGATTGGCAAAACTCTCGCCTTTCAAAATATGAAATCTTTCCTATTACATACTCCTAATAATAAATCCTATAAATATTATTGCTGATACTTATGGTATATCTACTGCAGGAATATGTATAAGATAACATACCAATTATCCATATAACAGATATTTCTTGCTTTCATACAATAATCATAGCAGGAGCAGTAAAAAGATTTCCTAGTTATGTATAGTGATAAACAAATTCCTAATAATAGTTCTGTTACTGTATATTGTACAAAATTACACTAATGCTCCTTGTGAGCCACATGTTACATAACTGCACTCAATGTAAACATGAATATGAAACAGATTCTTTATTTAAAAAGCTACTTTATGGATTATAAACAAATGGATGAAATCTTTTGTGTATATTACTACGTATGTAGTATGTAATAGTAGTAGCAAAATCGTGTTATGGATGTTTTTGTTTACAAGTTCATTGTTTACAACTTTTAATGGGAAATGCAGATACTTTATACTTTTATTATCACCGTGTACCTATTTATACAATGCATTAATGTAGTAGGTCTAGGTGTTTCCATTACATTTAATCGGATAGCCTCTGTTCAAAGTCATACTGAGCCAATTTGTGATCATTTTGCTGATGTGATATAACTTTAGTTTGGTAGGTTGATCAGGAACAAACTCCCTTCTTGCTATTTATTGTCATATTTTATATTTTCTCAGAAAAACTTTTGCAAAAAAACGAAAATTGACATTTATTATGATTTGCATTATTAATAGTAAACTTACTTACTATGTAGTATGTGCCATATGCATCATACACTGCACTGTGATAAAAATAAACAAATGGATACAGATCTACCATTTACTGTATCTCTCGTATTTAGACTGTTTTATTCCTATTGGCTATATATTCATGTATGAATGTGTATCATCTGAAAACAATACTGTGTCACGTAGAGGTTGGTATTTTGGTATGCAGTATGTAAATAAAAATGTTAAGGTTAGGAAGCTAACAGTCGCACCTGCAATAAAATGCAGTCAAGTAAAAAGTAAACCTTGAAAACTCAAATGCGTGTGATCTAATCACTCACTAACGTACACAATGTACCGTGGCTCTGGTTGCTACCTTACAATGCATAATATTTTACTATAATAACAGGAGATGAGATAATACTCACATAAATACATAACTCATTGCACTCTATCTAGCTTTTGAATACTTAAATAGTTTGCTTACATAAAAAATTAATGGTAAGATAGTGACTATGATTTTCTGCAACAACAGAGACAATGTGACATAAGTAGAAGCAATATATATAATCAGTTACATAAACATAATGGAATAAATCTCATCTTTCTTGAATGCACATATTTTCTTATAACTATGAAGCTATTATATAAGTACATTCCTTAGAATTGCATTCTTATCCCTTGATTGTCATTACGTCTGTTTTTTCCTTTTTGGATTTTTAGCATTGTGATTTGTGATTTCGTAGTATAGTAGCAATGACACTGCATTTAACACAAAGCACTACTAAATAAATATGATACTATTTGCTGTATCTCTATGATTATATTCATTTTCATTGCTACAATGTGTGCCTTTAGGGTTTCGCTACTCGTAATCCTAGCCGTATGAATAATATGAATGTAATTTGACGTAAGAGTTGATGTTGATATTGCAGCAAGCTCCCGGCGAGAGAAAATTAGGAAGTGATTGAGACTTCCTCAATTGAAGTGACCTCCATATAATTTTATATAAGCACAAAGCACACATATTTATCTATGCAGGATAGTAATAGTAACTTAACTTTTGCATAGATATTATAGCACAATCTGTTCTGTTGGTTTGGTATTATGCTCTGTTCACTAATTCAGTCAGTAAATATGAACATTGAACAAGCTAGCTAACTGTAAGTGTAGGTACGTACATACAAGAGTTATTCAATACAAAAATATTAGTATCTATTGTGCTCTATCACAGTTTCTATCTTTAGATGGAAAAATCTAACAGAACACACTAACGCAAAGTTACAAAATAAATTCGCCTTTGTTACTTTAGCATTTTATGTTTGCCTTGTTACGAAAAAAGGATTAGAGTAATAAGTACTACAGATACTTATATATGTACAGTATAGTGATATGGTGGTTGGTTAAAAGTATTCTTTTCAAATTGTGAATAACATATTGTTTGGTCGAAGTACTTATGTAATCTATATGTAAGTACATATTACGTTAAGTAGGTATAGTTCTTTTTATGCCTAAATCCACTCGATGACAATGACATAACTTATCGAATAGTAAGTAGTTTGACTTTTGCCTTGCCTGCTGCCTTCGTATATTCTGTTTCCAAAAATTGCACGCTATTCTGTGCCTAAGAAAGAAAAAGTTCCACCTCCACCTTAAATTTATTTACATACATAATTCATTCTCCAGGAATCTTTCGCATACAATTACCATTTCTATGGAACTTTACAAACTGAGATTTTTCAGAAAAAAAGTTTTCCTGATTGCTTCCCTAAACTTACCTATTAAGATTAATGACGAAGCATTTTAGCTAATAGATGGAAAAATATATCGTACATGTAATGTAGTATTTCATACTAGTTTACCAACTCCCCTCGCCAACGCGTATTTAAGTACAAAAACTAAATAAGTTTAGAATGTACATGAAAATGAATTGCCTATTGTTAAACTGACATCATTTGCATTTCCATTCCCTAATGTATAGTACTAATAACTATCATCATTGTATGTGTTTGAAAAGTGTTACTGTCACATAACACGTGAATTAATATTATTTATGTATTGTATCTTGACTTGCCTTTGAGAATTTTTAGTTTACTTTTAGGATCATACATGTTGCAATAGGTTAAACATTTTTCTATGGAAATATTACGATAGTTTTTAACAATAAATATTGTACATACATACATGTTTGCCTATGTTTTGCTAATTTCAGTGTATGCATGTAAATGATTTCGCCCTTGACACAACATAAGCATAACTTAATTAGAATTAGCGGTAGGGATTTGTATATTAAACTAATGCTAAATAAAGCATTCATAATAACATTGGACAGGACAGCATCATTCATCTTAATATCTCAATCTCAATGTAAGTCTAGCTAATCTCTCTAATAAGTAACACAAGGCGAAATTAGCGTCGTAAAGTCAGCATGAATAATTGCTAAAAATAGTTCTGCTGATATATATTGCTTTTATAAATAGTAATGACAATTTCCTTCCTAGGATTGCAATTATTGGTATAGTTATGATTGAATCCATCAATAAATGGAATCGGTAAATACATAGATTATTGTAGTAGAAATGAACAGGTACTTAATAGGTATTTAATTACTTATTATGAGAAATATTTAACTCACGATTTCGTCAAAAAGAATTAACACATCTATGGATAGTGTCCTGTAACGAGATCTTGATAATAAGTTGACGAGACGTATTTCTTAATCTTCAAGTAACTGTATACCCTTGAAAACTTTTATGAGATGCATTATTGCATTGGTTTGGTTTAATATTCCTTTTAGTGCCTACTCGTAACATTTCGTCATTACAATTACAAGACACCAGCAGTAAAGTTATAATTAAATGCAAATATTGCTTTTCGATACAGTATACAGTCCATGTACCTGTTGTGTAGTTAGGAAGAATTTGCATATTGAAATCTTAGCTGCATTTATCACATCACATCATGTACCTGCCTAATACTAATAACTAGAACGTTTGTCACGTTTCCCAACTTCGAAAACGAAATTCGTGATTCCAAAGCTCGAGTTCAGACATCAGACAAGAGCAAAACAAGCTTCTATTTATGGTAACAAGATTGCTCCATATGCAAAATAATTTTTTCAATCCATTTGTAATCCCACTTGAAAAAAGTAGGAGACAAAGCTGATTGTATTGTGTTGTGAGTATACCTAAGTAATCTTGCCACGAAAGTAAAGTAAGCGAAGGATGTCTTTAATAAAATATCAAGGGGAGTGGCCTTCTAGGAAGTTAACATGTGTAATATGTATAATATAAACTCTACTATCCTGTGTTTAATACACTTATCAACTTATCGTTATTACTAATACTACTTTAACTACTACACCCGAATTTGTTATACTTGGTCCTACGTTACATGATATGCAAATGAAAATTGGTATGCTATATAAATGGTTCTATATTATGTAGTGAACACTATGGATTTTGAACACGAACATTATTTATACGACAGAGGCAAGGTTTGCATAATAAAATATTCTCATACATACATAACAGAAAGCTAATATGGTGGCACACTTTATTACGTAGGTATTTTGTGCTTAAGCTTACTTGTCATTACCTATCAGGAATATATAAGCCAAGTGAGCTGAAAAATACATAAGGAAAAAAGTTGTGTTTATGTTTTGACAGATAGTTCTAGGCACACCTACATATAATACGAGCAAAGCAATGCAATTTACATTTTTTATTTGCATTACCTAAGTATTATGCATCACAGATTCGTAATCAGTGATCTGTCTTTATTTCCTGGGACACAAAAGCTCATTCCTAATCGTTATTCGTTACATCGGATGCAAACCTCATTCTCATCCTCAGTTCTGATTAAATGTACAGAAATATTCAAAAAATATCTCATCTGAATCCGTAAGCACATCCTCATCATTCATCTCATTACTTTTTACTTGTTCTCGTTACAATTCAAATTATTTGGGATAGGTTTTGTAGGAATCTACTACAATGTCTACTGTAATCAAATGACTTGATTCTGATTGTATGTACCTCATTAAACAGGGAAATTAATTTACTTTTCCGCTAACATATATAGAAACATGCATTTTTATTGCACCTAGAATTACCTGTAATCTACGTACTGGAATGCGTGCGTACTACGGTACAAAATTCAACAAAGCGTAAACTGCAGACAAACTGATGCGATTTACTTTACTAACGTAAGTAAAAATAGAAAGATTGAAAAACTGCTTTTACAAGTCCAGAAAAGGGAAGAAGCTCTCCAAAGCCTGATTATACTAGTTCTACTACACAACCCAAGACAGGACAGGACAGGAAGGAATAGAGTAGAATAGACCGTATCAAATTTGGTGAGATAATAATATTGGATATCGCATCAGCTTTAAGAAAAGTCCATTGTGAAGACGAGCAGGAAAGAAAGGTAAACTGTCTACCTGAATCAGCTAATGCATTTCTGCTAGGTTATAGTAAATTTGTGCTGTAATAAAGATAGGAAGATGAGCACCAGGTTGTAAGATACCTAATAATTCTTGTAGTATTTTTCAAAATGCCATATAAGTTCCTCTGGTAAGTAAGTATATAATGATCATTACTATTAATATTAGGAAGGATATACTTAGGCTATGTCATACAGTATTTAGTATTAGATATTTGTTGCTTTGCTGTACTGATATTTATATTGTACAGATATACTGTACTGAATTGAAGCTCAGTTCCAAACAACAAACCAAAAGTTCAGCCAACTGTAAAGTAGGGCAATGTGGTGAGTTTTTCGTCCCCTCATCATCATCATCAGTTCAGCAGTTCTCTCTCACTGTTAAATGGCTAAAAGGAAAACAAGGATTACTCTTCTGTAGAGTGTAGTATAGAAACAACCCCCTTCTTCTACAAAAGTACATATTTAAATGTACACAAAGTAATAATAAGTAATGGCTATGGCTCACTCACTCAACTCAACTCACATAGAATACTAGTCAACATTCAAACATCATATCACATCACATCACATCACATTTCACTAACATTCTAACGTAGCGTAAGCCCAGCTTACGTTAGTTTTGCCTGCTTGCATTAAGTACGATGAGTAACTATAACTTTAATATATTTAATGTATGTGTACACAGAGAGAAAGAGGAATACTTGAAACTACATTCTATCTGTACATTAAAAGTATGTACATACATTACATTGGATCTCAAGTTTATTCAATAGAAACCAAACCACACAGAATAGAATAGAATTCATGTGTAACGTTATGCTACGATATGCTATGCAATCTAAAGTGGAAGTAGGTATTAGGTATACATATTTACTTACTTACGTGTGTATCCGTACATATTCTAGTAAATAGTAAAGTAAAAGCTTTTTGTTATATCATTTACCATTTATTGTACAGTACACGTTGGAATAAACGATATAAAATTGTATGTAGTGAATGTTTTTCCTCTGTCCAAAAATCATACACTACGTAGCTAGCTCAGGCGCTGAAATAATCTGAACTTAACTATCTTCATCCCTTAGGGTAAATTTTGGGGTGCGTCTGGCTGGTCTGGTCTGGTTGGTTTCGTTTCCCTGCTACTTACTCACTCTGATCTTTTACAATACATACTACAGACAGAACTACAGATACATACATAGCCTAGCTGCATATGTATTTTCTATGCACACACTTGTATGTATGTATGTAGTGTACTTACTCTTACTAACATAACGTTATGTTACTTATGTTAGATAGTAAATTGGTTGTATGGATGTATGTATTGTAAATACAGATAAGTACAACACAGCGCCAAAAGGAAAGTATATACTACATACTACAAGCTTCCTACTGCCTACTCTACATACACTACAGATATTTACTATTAACGATAAGCCAAAGCCAAGTTGTTAATTATAATATTGGTGTATAGGATATAGGAAAATAGAGAGTCTTATATTTATGTATCTGTGTATTGTAATGTACTTTAGTGAGTAGAGAATATTCTCATTTATTGTATGTTATGTTATGTACCTAGTGTTATGCTTATGCTAGTTAGTTAGCTACAATAGTTTATCTGTACTTGTATGGTATGGTATGGCATTGCATTGGATTGCACACGATACGTAAAATTTGATTCTTCCCTTAGCCTGAGCATCTAAAGACCTGTAACATTCAATTCCCTATTCGTATTGTAAAAGTCTCGTAGGAATCACTGCTATGGTGTGAGCTCCTTCCTCCTTTTAACGAAACTTAACTTGACTTGACTTAACTCGTCTTGTCTTGTGTCTTGTGCATGAATCTATTGTAGTTTTTACCTTCTGGATTCATTCATTGATTCCTTGACTTGACAAATTGTCACTCAAGTGAATTCAAGTCACTACCACTACGCATTCTATTCTAATCGTGTGCAGCTCTTGCAATAATATACACACGCAAATACCTGTGATCCTAGGAAAGGAATATTATTTCCTATTGTGTTTTACTGTTTCATCTCATGTAAATGCACAGATTAGTGATTTGATTATTACATAGCAAGGATATAAAACGGGAATATTCCTTTTGTGTTTATCTTCCCGCAAGTGCAAAATAATTGAGAAAATTATTGCGGATTTAGTGCTCTCACTCACATTTCTTCAAGTTTCAAGTGCCATAAAAAGGAGGCTTCCTTTACAAATTGTAGTGATTCAGCTTACCAATAAATGAGGTTTGTAATAATTGTAACAATTATTATTGCGACATTTACAGTTAAATAAATGTTGTAAATCAATTTTAATTAATGATTTCATACAGGTAACCTAATAAGTATTAAATGTCCACAATTTTTCAACCAATTGTTTAATAAAAACTCACAGGACGAAGAGAAACAGTTAAAAAAATCTTTGTCGTACAATAGAAAATACAGTAAACTAGGTTCTAAGCACACTTGGACATATTATAAACAGAAATGCTCCCACAACTCCA
>JAQFYC010001569.1:0-32808 GCA_034694165.1 Tomocerus mixtus | reverse complement strand
CAGGCCAGACCAGACCATTCCATGTCATGCCAAGTCAGAAACCTCACTATGTAATGTAGCTTATCTGTCTATCTAGTATTTCCATCAATATAATATTATTATTTTTCTTCCCCATCAGTTGTAGTTCAAAACTATGTTCTATGTACATGAATTCATACATACAGTACACCAGTACACCCCTACCTAGAACCTAATGTAACATTGCTCACATACTCACAACACAAATTTGACTTATTAGCCAAAGCCAAAGCTATGAGGTACTCTCTCTCTTTCATTTTTCTCTTTACCATTCACTGGTATGGTAAAAGTATCTTTCTGCGAAAAAGAAAAAGCCCCACATAACTTTTACATAACACAACACAAACAGAGAATAATTCTACTTATAGTACATAGATATCCACTTAAGTATAAATAAAGTACATCGCCATTGGTAATAAAATATATGCACTGAATTTCTTGCCTTTCCCGTCAATTTCACCCGGATGGAAATTAAGCGAGGGTTGACTTGACTTTGACTTGTTTCTCTTCTTTTCCTCGTATTCTGTGTATGAATGTTAGCTGTATAGTAGAATACAGTTATGTAATGTACTTAGAACGCGAACGTTTGCAGCTGATGTGATGGTGTATGTACATTGTTGATGTATTTCTGAGAAGATCGATCAGCATTCTGCTCCAGGTCTGGCCTGCATGGTCTTACATAATATTGCCATGCCAGGTTCTGGTTTGCTCGTGGTATTTGAGGAATACGCAGAAGGAAAGTCTAATCTAACTATAGGTACTTACCTATTGCATGGAACATCAAGTGCCCATTACCCATAATTTAATATCCAATTCGCTTACTATTTGAATAGAAAGGAAAATAGACACTATCATATTTATGAACCCAGTTCGAACACAAAAACCCATCATAACCACATTAAAAATTCATCCACTTAGCCAATTTAGTCAAGTACACCTACATCGTGATCATGATCATAGTGTACACATTGTTGTGCACATATGTTTTTGGTCTTCGGGGTTTAATAGTTTAAACAGGATAAAGCTACTGATTTTAATAATTTACTAAAAAGTAGCTGATAAATGTTGCTCAAGGGGCTTCACATTTCAATTGCAAAAATTGTGGACAAATGCCCAATGAAATTGAATTTTACTAACGTGTGTTTTTGCAGTTGTATTTAAATAACCATCCAATGTAGACGAAACATGATAATGATATTTAAATTCCCTTTAAAAAGTTAATATAGTAGGTCTTATTTCATCTTAAAATGCAAGTATTGTAGGCACTGGCATTTAACAGAGAATAGAGTGTACTACACAAGATAAATTATAATAGAATAAACTGAAAGAAATAAAACGCAATTTAAATAATTAAGTTGTTGATGTATAGAATTCAGAAACTTTTTAGTGTACATACAGAACTGGAAACACTTCAATATTGCACTACTCCCTTAATTCAACATGAACAAAAAATAGTAGCAGGACATTTTTTGTACCATATTTTATTATAGAGCTACAATACCTCTGTTATATTAAGCGGATGCGTTTTTGTTGGTGTACTCGTAGATCCCTATCGGAGATTGAAATGTATGCACCATAGATAAGAAGGGCTTTATCAACCTGCATAATACATTTAGAAAAATGGCAGTAATAATAATTGCTAAGCATGAACAACGCAAATAGTATGTCTGCAGATGTATTTCTAAGAGCATAAAGTTGTAGCTGTAGCCGAATACCTTGTCTATTTTGTAACATCCATTAAAACTTTATACTTTATTACTTAACTAAATTATTTAGCATTTATACATAAGTACATTAGCTAATGCTAATTACGGAAAAAATAACTACCTACATTCGTACACTTTGGTGGGCTGAAAGCACTTTGCGTTTCGTGAAGTAGTTTCATTAGAGAATATAGCTTTACAGTTGCCAAATTTTTTTAGAATCGCAAGAAAGTCACTTAAACAGGGAATTTAATTGACAAATGTGATAAATGAGTATGAGATTAAAGATAATTATTTTTTTATTATTAAGTATGTTTCTATTGCAAATGCCAAAATGCTCCATTTATCGAATATTGCCAGTCCAATTTTACCTGAAACTAAAAGCAAATATACTTCCAAATATTTTATTCATAATGTTGTATCTAAACGCAATTGATGTTTGGCTCCCTGCTGTCGTTCTATCCGACAGTGATAATATGTAATGCATTGGGCAATAAAGTAATTGTTCAGTTACATATTCCCGACGTTCTGCATTCTGCGCTATTCGGGGGTAATAAAAATTAGGATTTGTTTTATTTATTTAATATTGATACATGTGGAATGAATGTAAGAATGCATCAAACAGATATATTCAACGTAAACCTTCATCCTTCACAATTCATTTCAGGGCTGGGCAGGTTGTGTAATTTTGTAGCTGTGCAGAATTGCACTTCCATTCCAAATACATTGACATGACTTATGTGATACTGATAATGAGTGCACGTCAATCTAATGGACATTAGGTGTAGTTTGTCCAAGGCAAGGAAAAGAGTTTATTTTGGAGCGTAACCAGAATAAATGACTAGGTACCAATGCACAGTAGTATGCTACTATATGATCAGAATCAGAAAACTCAATCATGTTACACCACAGAAGCCTAGTCACTAGTTCCAATATCTAACCGGCATTATTCATTTACATGGTATTAGTATCAGTAGTTTCAGAAGGTACTGCACTGTCTGTCATGTCATACATAGTTCATGACAGCATGTTTGTTTTTATTTAAAGAATTCAACGTTTCAGATCAATTTAAATTTGAGCTATCTGTAGAATATCATAGAGCTACTAAACGCACGGATTAATAGTTTATTCTGTTTATTGAAGGTTCAGTATATTTATTGTAGTGTATTGGGTATGCAATACAAATATATATCAAGTATTTCGATGGTACAAATACATATAACAAAATGCTATATGGTAGCAACCAATATAAGTATACAGATAATTGTAATCAGTATCATACAGACAGAGTTGGTAGACTAAAGGTAATATGAGTTTAGGTGGAAGTTAGAACGGAAACTGTCAGAGACCCTCCGCCCTCGACGGAAGCACACGGACAACCGCACCCCTTTTTTACTATAGTCTCTCAGATATCTTTCCAATTCTTCCTTGCTTCCGGTCTCTGTCCTACTCCTACTGCTACTACATAGATACATACATGTACCTATGCTTCTATTCACTTCACTACTATTTCATTCTGTCCTCCGTCCTGTTTCTCTCTGCAACATAACACGGCAAAGGAAAAGCAAACATGCAGACACAAAGCAGCATTATCTGAATCTACGCTGTAATACCACACAAATAACCCTTCACTATATTATTATTACTATCGCTATGGGTATATATTCACTACTATTAGTAAACTTATACCTTCAGCTATTTATTTTTTATCATTATCTATCTCAGTTTATATACACAGGCAGGATTTCAGTACTATATAGTAGTGAGCCAACGGAAAAATACCTATAGCTTTGATAGAGTCTATTCTTTTATTAAATATACTTGTAATAGCACAATATTATTGTAAATTAAAGTTGTATGTGCATATTTAGTATGTATAACGGACTCTATTAGTTACTGCTATGTAATATTGACAAGAAATACATTTAGATATGATAATGAGATTTTAACTGATAGCAAATAATACACGGTTAGTTATATCACGTTAAAAGGTGCGTGATGCCCACAGAAAAAATACAAACACAATACTTATGTTTAGTACGTAGTATCTATTTATTTAATATTGCAAGTGCTTATGATGATTTTAATAATTATTATTCTGTGACTCATTTCTGTAATTTGCAATAATGAGTCACTCTATTAATAATATTAAAAAATACGTGTATATGTGGTGTACGCGTATAGTAGATAGCGTTTCTTATATAACATTTGAGTTATTTGATGGCAATCTGTCGACGATGTGTATTATTTTGTATTATGAGTCAACTCGTTGACTATTACCGTTTTTCAAGTTGACTTTTGCTCCGAATGAAATGTAATGGCGAGTACACGCGTAAGGATTACAGAATTTACAGAGAAAGGGAGACCGCAATCTTCTCCTCTATGTACATCTCTCATTATGTTCTTGTTGTCTGGAGGAAATTCCAGATTCTCCAGTCGTATACATAGAGCACGAAGGATACTGGAAGAATATGATACATGCGCCCTCCGTCATTTTCTCACTAGAATGCCAAAGGTATAGGAAGGAAACCATGAGATCCATACCATCAAATATATAGTAAATACGGTTAGAGTTATGTTAGTATAAGTATTATTTATACCCAGAGTCTTGTAAATGTGCCCTATGAACCTATGTACATTACATACATTCAAAATCTCTGTATTTGTCTCTTTTAGTTAGGTATGTGCCTGTATAAAGATAATAACATTTTGAATTTTGTATAGTAAGTAGGTACTAGAACTAGGTACTAGATGCATAGTGTATAATCTATTGTATATAAGCACGCAGGCAGGCAGGAGTAACAAGTAATGCATTTTCGTAGCTTACCTAGGTAGGTAGGTTATTGTACATTATTTCTCTGACGGAGTAAATGGTTGGTTAGTGGCTTGGCTTGGTTTGGCTGCACTGTATGAGTGTCCCGACCGAACCGAAGCAAAAGAGCGTAAAAGTAACTGCGGGATGTTGTATGAAGTTTAGATCCGTCCTAGCATATGAATGACTGCAGAGGAAAGCAGAGCTCATTGTAAGTTAAAGTCATACTCGTATTCGTACTAACTATATGTATATAATATGTATCCGTATTAATCTAACAAAGTAAACCACGACGATGAGGATTCTGAAACCAGGTCCTCATAGTGGTTCCATTCCATAATTCTCATGATGATGAGGAAAGGAAAGAGTCAAAAGTCAGAGAGTTCCTTCCTAAATACTGCTAAAGGTACTACTACACTCCTCCTGTCTTGTTCTGGCTGAACTTTGTTACCTCACTCACTCAGATTCAGTTTAACTTTCTCCAATCTCAAAGATGAGGATGAAATAATCATTTCTCCCTTATATATACAGATAGAAAGACTGGTACTACTACTACAGATATGTATAACCTCTAACAACATTGACCTATGAAGTTGTATCTATGATATGATATTCTAAAGAAGGGGGGATTTTATTTTGTTGTTATTATAGTAGTTAGACAGGTAGTTTTTTCACCTATTGCAGTTTTCTTGTAGTGTGGTGTAGTTAAGAAGAGTCCTGACGACTTTCATCTATTTTCACTCCAGTTAGTTGAATAGACGATTACTTTGGACAACAGATTTACTATTTACTATTCCATTACATCTTTATTTTTATTTTTCTTTAGTTTGAAGAAGCCGAAACAAGATTTAACCCTAAGCTATACTTAAAAAACATTACATTCGAATACGGGGCATCATTATCTTTTAAATTTGCTATAGCCCAAACAGTCATTCATACTAAAATAGATAATACAGGTAGTAGTAGTATCTGTAGAGATCTCTTCGTTTTATTAAAAGCAGCACTCTTTTGTTGTGTTAAGGGATAGTCTTAGTTAACTTAACACTTTCATTTTCTCTATTGCTTTTGTGTTGAGAGGTTGTTCAGTGTTCTGCTCAGTTCCTATCCTTGAACTTTTTATTCCCATGTTGATTGTTTGTTTGAGAATACTATGACCCTTGTGACTCAAATGTTGTAATTCTTATTCTTACGTGAATGAAGGAGTTCTCTTGAAAAGCTAGATATTTGTTTGCTGAGAAAATCTTGTGATCAATCTCCATCTACTTACAGACAAATAATCCTTTCTCTAGTCATGTAAATTTATCCTTGGAGTCGAATTGAATGGAATAGTAAGTGAAGTAGATTCGAATACAAACTAAATAAGAGAAAAAGAAGAGTGGAGTGAATGAGTTTCTTTTAATTCGGACGATAAGTCATACGATATCAAATAGCCATTGTCAACCTTTCATGTTGTGTTTTGCAATGAATAATGTTAGACTATATGCAACCAGCAATTCTCATACAGGGGGTCCTGACCCTGACTTCCCGCAAGAAAAGATTTAAGCCATTTTCTTCTACGGTGAAAATAGACGGACGTGTACACAGAAAATCCTTTCTACGAATATACAATTCCACGTACTTACAATTCTCATCTCTACTGATATATTCTTCCAAATGTTATGACTTTCTCTATTGATATATTCTTCCAAATGTTATGACTTTCTCCGTACAAGAACAGGAGTCCTTTTACTATATTCCCTGCTCCATAGTTTCTATTACCATTTTAATTAATATTTCATCCTAATTCTACGTTCAAATGGAATTAAAAAATAAATTTGGAATTTTAGAGTGGCCCATAATTGCATTATTGATTGCATTACTTGTATTTGTGTCTATTAAATTGTTTCTGATAATATAGTTTGTAGTAAACTAGTAAACAGGAAGCTTTTGCTCTGAAGTATTATTTACTAACGTAGCACCTTCCTAAATGTAATATAATTAAAGGAAAAGTAATAATATTTGTACCTACTTTAGTATAGAGTAACTAATTACATATAGTTTGCTGGAAATACTACAAAGGGAGATATGAGAACTGATTTTGTTTTTAGGGAACTATGTAGTGTGGTGTGGTGTGGTGTGGAATAGTAGGATAGAGAGCAATAGCATATCCGCTGGAAGGTGGAAGGGAATAATAGTTTTTGTCTTTCCGCATCGGCAACCCAACTAATTCCCTGTTGCGAAAGAACAAAAGAGAACTGTCAAGCTTACATAGTTCATATGGCCGGCTAGAAGAGAAACCGCGGATAAGTTTGCTGTTCTGTTAAATCGAATTTAAACTAAGTGTAAATCAAAGTTGGATTAGCTACCAACCTACACTACTAACGAGCAGGAAGGTGCATTACATGTAGTTCACCTTATGCTAGACTTTAGTTGAGAGTAGAGTGTAAACACAACTCCAATGAATGGGTTTGTGTGTACCTAAGCTTATTTATCTTGTTGGAACTTCTTTCTAGGTTGAAGTTGAATCCTATTTTGTAAGGCACCTAAGCTACCTAAAATAATATGGCAGTAAGAGAATGCTCACAGACACTCGGTGGCACTAAATTTTGTAATAAACCATCCTACAGATCAAGTTTCAATTTAACCGTATCAATTACAGCATTGAGTGTTCAGTTACACAACAACGATCAGTTTGTGGAGTGGAGGTAAGTAGATTGATTTACTTTTGTCCACCACAAACATTATCAGGAAAGAGTACGCAAAGATCTTCCCTATACACGTCTGCCTATTTTACTTTCCCCGAAATCTATTAGGACAAATAAAGAGTTGAAAGAAAAATACATGCAATTTTAAAACCTTTTATAAAATTAAGTTTGCCCTTTTGACTCATCCCTGAGATAATGAAGTGTAATAATGGATGGTGAATTATCTGTACATCTGCAGATAAATAATTTGACGACCATTAAGACCTTACGCTGGAGAAAATTAATTTCCTCCCAAGAGGAAAAGATATTAATATAATAATAATAATAAACATTTCTTGTCGTTTTAAAATGTTCAGGTAAAAATTTTATTTTAGCTAAATCGGAATTTTCTCTTCCAATTTTCTTGGAATTGTGTATATTCTTAATCCTTATCTAATCTAAAGTACCAGGTACTTAAACGAAGTTACTTTGTTCGGTCCAATATCTTAATAGCGATAGATGTTTATGTGCATTTAAGTAGTTTATTTAGCAGGAGAATTGTGGCGCCTTTAACTTTGTTCCCGTAGAGACTACATTATTATTTTATCCTCGATAGAATGTTAACTTTGGCAATAAATATAAATTATGCAATTTTGTGTAAATCTAAATTAATTACGGGAAAGCAATACAGACATGAGAACATTTATTAGTATTTAATGTTAAGGTGAACTTGGTAAATACAGATACACAATACATTCCAAGTAGAATAAAGTGTAAAGGTTTTGCTCTGGAGGAAAGCTAATACATAGCTACAATAATACCCAGTTTATTGTAAAAGGTAACTCCTCCAACTTTAACTATATATTAGAGAAAGTAAAGGGAGAAAGGGAGAGAGAAAATAATAGGGAATATTAGACAATGAGTCGTTCTGTTGGTGGCTGTGTGACCTAGAGGTTATATCCAAAAAGTAGCGAGCGGTTTCCACAACAAATCGCTATATTGACGGTAGCCAAGTCTGTTGCTAAGGCATGGGGGATACATACTAACGTTAGATATTCTATGACAGAGAAACGAAGGAAACGGATCGATGAGTGAGTTTGAGCTCCTTCAACTTTCGCAGTCGCCGTCGTCCTCGACCTCTTCTTCTTCTTCAGCCCTACGATACCAAATACATACAACTCACATTATATACAACTCCCTATGCAATGTACTGTGTACTATAACATATAACATGCAAACTCTGCACCCCGTAACAAAAAAGTACAAAACAAATCTCCAAAATTGTTTGTACAATCATTATACTTAAATATTTAGTCCCAGAAATATTATATTTTAGCCAATTAAAAGACATCGCATTTAATTTTCTACATTTTTGAAACTGAAAAATATTTACAATAATACTAGAATGTTGGGCGTAGTATTTTTAGAATTGTGTCGTTTTGGTTTTTAGAAAGTGGCAGGATCTAGGAACTATACTTACTGTCTACTGTTACTATTTCTAGTACTACATAACTTTCCTTCTTTTTTCTATGAAGGGACTATTGTAAGTATGCTTGGATACAGAGCACAAATTCGACGAAAATATAGTGGATAGGGACATAATGTAATATATTTAGTAGAAGGAGAGGAGCAAGGAAGGAAAGCAGGCAAACACCGACCCGGCACTACATTCTATGCAGTTCGGTTCGGATCATAGTGAACCGGGTAGAATAGAAATACATATAATGAAACTATTCGGAAAACACCAAACTACCTTCAACCTTCCCTGCTAAGCTAAATAAATTCTGTAATACCTCTACACTATGTGGTACTAGAAAGTGTAGGAAACAATATACTAATACGTAGCATGTACTCTGCAGAATGTATGTATCTTATGTACAAATAAGTAATAGAAGATAGACAGCCCAGGATCCTCTGCTCCTCTTTTCGACTTTCTTACATATAACAGTATGCTGAGCTGTGTTCTATCTGGCATCTCTTTTCTGACTCGATTTTCTACTTTCTCATTCACTTTTCTCCTCCATCCTTGCTGACTTTCATGTCACTGATTATTATATGAATCCCCTCTTCAGAATATAAGGGCTTTGGAATTATTCACGGTCCTCAACCTTCTATTTCCAAAATGTTGTCGTCCGTGAAAATATTTTTGTCTGGAGCTCCTCCCGGGCACTAATTCTTTCATAGACACTTCATTCTGCTAAGACTTCAAATCCTACTTAAATACTTTAACTAAAGTACCTATTCCTCATTACAGTGTTTGTCAAACTTTCCTTTCGCGAACAAAAATAAAGCAAACTCAAACTAACCGTAAATACCTAGGTAGGTATTTCCCCGCTAACTAACTAACTAAATAAAAAACTTTCTTTACAAAGTATAAAGTTGAAAATATTATCATTAAGATTTTTATTAAGCTTTTAGATATTTACAGACACTGACAATAATTACTATACAAAGGTAGTTTTAAACTTAGGCGTAATGGAAGGAAAGATAACGAGGAAAAGAATTCCCACAGATAAATTAGTGACTGTCTACCTGTCGTTAAATAGTTAACTAATTAGATTTAATGTATAGTAGCCACATGACGTCGTAGGTACGTACTAAATAGATAATTATTCACATGTGGACTTGAAAGATAACTAATGCCGATATAGACAGGAGTGGAATTTATGCATTAATTCCAAGTTTACTAGGTATCTCAATATGTATTTTACTTAGCAACGCTAAGTTCAGTGTCACTGTCATTCATATCTAATCTTAAGTGAGTGATCGTAAAATGTTATGTGATTATAAGTCTATTATGCTAATTTGTATCGATGTCATGCTCTCTGAAAATAGATGGAGAAAGCTTGTTTGGATTTGTGCACACATTAATTTAACTTTGTACACATTAGTTAGAGAGCGGAGTGTATTTTACTGAATTCGTTATGTTTTATAGGCAAGTTACACGATTTACACATTAGTGTGTCGACATTTAATAAATAGTTAAACACTATCAATAAATAATTCCTACATGGAGAAGTAGAACAACATATAGTATAAATACATACATACCTAAACCTAGGTACTATTATATTACTTATCTGTAAGCTTCGGAATCTGACTTTCTACCTCCTGCATTGGAAGCAAAGATCTTCAATGGATGTAAACTGTAGCGAGACATTAGTTACATACACCAATAGAGAAACTATAATATTTTATTCATAGGGCATTTGTGCATGGATCTTTCGTTCACAATTAATCACAGGGAAAAGCTGGTAAGGTAGAAAGTAGAGACTAAATCCCAGTTGAGGAAACTTATCCTCCATTTATTTTTCTCAATGTGCTGTCCATAAATAAAATAGCTTTCCTACTCAACCTTACTACATCAAAATAACATGCAAAGTACCATTTCGTGCTTTTCTTTCACAATAATAAATTGAATTTATTCAACCATTGATTCGGTGATATTTGTAGTATATCTATCTGTGTAGGAAGTAAAAATAGAGGAAGTATAAATATGCCTTATATATTTACTATTGTATGTATTTGTATTGTATCTATCTAATGCTAAGCAGACTAAGCACTATACAATACACTACACTTCAGTAAGTAAATAAATACTATAATTGTACATTTATCTACATCAGAGATTGGGATCTTGGATGTGAATTTACCATCGATCCACAGAGCACACACCTCACCTGATATTGAGAATTAACAATCGTAATCAAAGTAGGGCGCAATAATCTGAACTATATCGAAATAATCTCTAATTTGTTACTTTTTAAGATGATTTTTTGTTTTAGTGTTACGCTAAGGTACTTAACCACCTACATAGAAGCGAACATTTATATTTTATCTTGTTAAAGGAATAATCTATTCTTTTTTTCAAACTTATTTCTTGTTGGCTTCAGCTTTACACATTTCTTTATATTTTCCTTTTCCATTTTTCGATGGGGATTTTATTTGCAGCATACGGCTTCATTTAAAGTATAAAAAACATTTGTCATCTATTCATGTGGGTATGGAACAGTATACAGTACAGAATATATTTAGTTAGATCCACATAAGTAAATATTAATCGAGAGCACATAAAAGCTCACTTTGATATAAAGCCGAAGTTGTTAAATGTCAGCAAATAATTTTACTTTGAACGTTAAAGCTTTCGTGTTTCGCATATTTGCTAAAGCATCAAAATTGTATAAAGAGTTACTAGTACTACTGTTATGGATTCTCACAGTCATTTCAGTGGAATCTCCTCTTTCAGTATAGTATGAACTTTTGAAGTAGTTGAATTCTGCAGACGTCACATATCATTAGCGCGGCACATTGAATCAAGTGAAATGGATTACATGTCAAAGCAACTAGCTATTCCTGGAATCAATTCAAATGTTGACGATTATTTAGCAAACAGGCGGTTCAGCCTTGTACTTCCAGTCACCGTTAAATGGTTTTATTGAATAAGTGTGCGACTTTATTTATTAATTCATCATTCCGATTAGCTAGTTAATAAATACAATTCTCCGTAAGAAAAAGTCAGTTTCGTTAGAAAAGAAGTTCTGCTGTTTTGCAATTGGTTTATTGGAAACGTTTTATTCATAAATTGATTCTGGGGTTTGGTGGTCCAGCTTTCTGCTTTGTAAACCAAACTTATTCAAAATGTATCTCATTTCTCTAATAAATAGTTACCTACGTAATGGATGCAAACATTGGATTAGCAACTTTCCCAGATGCTTTGCAATTTAAACTACTGCATTTTGCCCATTTTAATTGAAAAGCTGTATTTCATAAAACCTCTGTAAAGTATTATTGTTTTTGTCTATCTATCCCATTTTGCATAAAAAAGTAATTTTGCTAAGATGATCGACTTAAGTAAGGATAGAGATAAATAAAATATAAAATTTTCCAAAGTATTACCAAATGCTAAAATTGACTATCATTATAATTCATACATAGCAGAATCCAGGTTTGCTTGATAAATTATGTAATTGTGACACAGCCTAAGTTACATTTTTGTCATTGCTAAGCAAATGGAAGAAGACACGACTGGGCACAATAGCATTTTGCAATGTAGGTACTTAAATCAGTTGCCCTGGACGACTCTACCATAACAAAAATGCTCATGAAATATTTGAAATCCTCAACAGCACTTGAATACTCTATCTACGGAGCTTATTTGACTTTGAGCTGATGTATTACGAAACGAGGAGAACCTACATCTTATCTAGTTCAATTGAATCCATAAGTTCAGCCACTTCTATTTCAATTACTTAGCATAGATGAATTCTAGTACTTAAAAGCATTGCCATCTTTGCAGTGGCTAGAACTTATAGATAAAAATTAGGGATAACCTAACTAATTGGTTTGGAGGAATGAGAGAGCATGAATTATTTACACCTGACTTCTACTATATTATATATTCTACCTATATATAATCGGCATATACGGCTCTATGACAATATATCTAACTGATTGTGACATCATACACTGGCGAATAAATCAGAAAATTATATTACGGTACATACTACGTATGCATCATCTAAAATATGTTTCAATTACGTAAATATATATATACTTGGATTGAACATACACTTAAAAGAGTAGTGAACTCCATAATATGTGTACTTTATGCTACATAGTATATTTTATGTATGACGGTAAATGGGGGAATATTGTAGCATAATTTTACGGTTCTTTTGCTTTATACTTAATATAAAAGTATCGCACGCAACATTTGTTATATTTATTAATTAAGTTTCAATTGAAACTGTTGAATTACAATTGAATTGTAAAAACAAGTAATTAATAATTTGATTTTTTCTGTGTTTCAGGTACGTACATTTTGTCCATTTACTTTCTATACTGCAATACGGTAAAGTGCAAATCTATTTTAATACCTAGCTACTTACTACAGGCTCTCAGCTTATTATTGATTTGGTTGTTAAGTACTAATTATTGTAGTAAGTATTAATCGCTATTTTAAATATATTTAAACCACTTGCAATGGTATACACATGGGCAAACTTATATGGGAATGATTCATAATGCTGTTAATATTTATATTTATGTAAGAGATCTCCGATTGAAATCTTTGTGTTGTGGATAAATTGTTTAAGCAACTAAAGTATGTATGCCAGACACTTAAGGAAATAGGATATAAATAGCAGGAAAGAAAAATGGCTAACGCTTAGCTCTCTTTAAGTAAACGTGTTTAGTAGAACCGCCTATGTAGCTCATATGGGATTTGAATGGATGCGATTCATGGAGCATAAAATGGGAATTTCCTTTACTCCATGTGCACAAAGTGATCTATTTGTGACAAAATTCCGATTAAGACTGAAATATTTTTCGAATTTAGTATTTTCCAACTAGAGGTTACTGTCATTTAAAATATTCCCTGAAGCACATTATTTACATTGGATGATACAGTGATGCGTAATAGGATTTGCTTCCATAAAAAATCTATTGCGTTGCTACTCTACTGGAATAAATCAGTTATTTCATACGAATTTATGTACTATTTATCATTTATTAGACAGCCTTTTACTATTTGTGTATGAGGTTAAGCATTTAATTATGTTGTTAAAAATCGCATAATATTATTTATTTTTACACTGCACTGTGCTAACGTAAAATTGTGTTGAAATAGAAATGCTAGTAGCTAGTATCACCGATATGCATGGTAAATATTATACTCCTTTCCTAGATGGTAAAACCATCTTCATTCACCTTACTTTTCTCTACTTTACTGCCTTGAGTGGCCTTTTATAGCAGCCAAAGCCAATGCAATGTAAGCAATAGAACTTTTAAATTGAATATTTTAGTTTCCATGTATTACAGGTTTCGTTAAGCAAATAATCAGTCACTCATACTTAATATGGCATTGCATAATGTTTTATTTAATTAATTTACCTATATATGCAAATGTTAAACAAGGTGCCAGTATACGTACCACAAAGGTTTATAATAATAACATGATTTACGACGAGTGACGAGCATAGCTTCTATATTTTCATTTCGTAATACTAATACTGTAGAATTATTTATTTAGTATGCAGAAGCATTATCATACCTATAATATGTTGAGGTAAGAGGAACTACGCAGCCCAAGTTTCTAAAAGCATGCAGTACTGTAGTGCACAATGACGGGATGCCTGATAGAATTTTTCATTGCCTTTTTTAATTCTCTTGGTTCGTTGAGCTGACGACGAGTTTATTTTGGATAGACACTACAAGCAACTTAATACAAAAATTTTAGTTCCTATCTGGTATATTTCTAAGCTTGCTCAAATACCTTTATGCATCTCCATAGTGGTTTTTCCGGAGAATACATTTTATTTTTATTTGTCCTGCTATTATTATCTAAATTCAATGAGTACGTACGAATTGGTATGCTCTAGAAGGTATGCTCTATTTATGTTCATGTTATACAGTATCATTGCAACATAAACTGAGGTGCAGCAAAAGCAATAAAGTTGGGCAGTATTTTCGTTACATAACAATTATCAAATAACAATGTGAGTGAACTCCCCGTATAAAGGAAATAGCGCCAGAAGTAGAATCAATTAACTAATTCCTTTGGTGTGTTTGTTTGTTTCCATGAAAATGGATTGGCGTAGTGGAATATGTGGGCTAATGGAAAAATTGTATTGATATTTTAGGGCATTTGGTATTGTAGTAAAAAACTCGTTTTCAGAACAGTTAGATTAAACCCGTTGCATTGACGCCAATTTTTTAGCTTTCAGTTTTTAAAACGGCAGTTAAACATTGTAAAAGTTACTCGATGCGTCTACTCGAAATAATAGACAATATTATGTGCCTTAAGCGAAACAATGCAATTTTAAGTCATTACAATTCAGCCTTTAGTAAAATACACTAAGATAGTAATAGTAAGATCTGATACCTGAATTTGTTAGCATAAGTACTATGAAAGGGCGAACGTTGATCCATATTATCCTTTTTAGGGATTTAAAATAAATAATTAAAAATAAGGCTTGTAGAATGAACGTCTAATTATTTAAGCACGCATTTACATAATATATGTAAATAGTAAATATAATTTATACAATTATATGCAGTAGCAGAATATTAAAGAAATGTACACATACATTTAGTTGTATTACGTCACAAGTAGGATAGCTAAATAAATTTTAATAAGTGTAGTGAAATCAAAATTTATTTGAAAAGATGAATTAATGTGGAAAATGTATTCTTCCGTAAAATTCTTATTTTCAGTTAAATGGTAAATTAACTAATGGCTTTCCCCGTCGCTTTTCTTTCTTTACTTTTGGGCAAGTCCTTTTCCCCTGGAGTAAGTATTTCATGGTACCCTTTTATGTTCGTTCTGTTATTCTCTACTGTCTTACCTGACATCCAATTTTTCCAGGGCTTGCATTCCATTACAAGTTGGTAGGTTCTTCTGAGTTGTCTGTCCTAGTCCTACCTTTCCGTTTCTCTCTATTTACGTTCCACTCGAACGTCAAGTTGCCACTTAGAAAGACATTCAAGTGCGCTACGTACGTACATTAGGAGTAATCTCAATTCTAAGTTTTTCTGTGAATTCACCTGAATACTTTTTGTTCGGCCAATTCACATCGCATTACACACTCGAGCACATAAACACATCACGGCCACATTCAAAGCCCTTTTGTAAAAGGCATTATTAATTCAGTTTACTCATGACAATAAATTCGCCTTTGTACATCACTATTACATTGGTGCTTATCCTCTAGAAAGGTGTAGCCTTTATTGGCTCATCTACTCAAATGACGCCTTATGTCCCAACTACTCACTCAGCCTTTCTTTATACTTTCTCTCCTAACTTACAGCCACAGTAGTCGTTTTTCCTTTCTCTCTTGCATTATATTATCTCTATGTATGTAATTTTTACTTCCCTTGCCTATATCAGAAGTATACACAGCACATATGTACTATCTGGATGTATTCATGTTTTTCCACGGCGGCCAAGACGGAGAAAAGCGAAACTTAAAAACTCTTACTGAATCTACATGACTTGAATACATAACAGCAAGAAATAGGACATACGGACGGATATATAGTGCCTCTGCAATTTTAATGGATAATAAGTAGATAGTATATAGTACATGCTCCTATTTACTACTTAACTTACTACTCAACTGAAGATGACATGAATATTATTATCTTTTTCCTAAAGAATGACGGACTAACTACTATGGCCATTATTATTATTATAGGTACCTATGTACGTAACCCAACGTACATTATGTATTAAAGGAATTTATGTACTATCTTTTGGTTAGATAGGATGTAAGAATAGTGAGACATTACTTTCGGGCTTGCACATTCCCTCCCAACCACATTATGTTTGAATGGTTGACAAATTAACGTGGACGTGAGTGAGCAATCAAGTTAATAGCTTCAGAGAATCTACAATAAATCAATCTTATGAAGAATAGGTAGATGCTAAGAGAAAATATCTGTCACGGGTTGTCATGTTACATTCGGGTTAATACGGCACATTGGAGAACAACGTATAGTTGCTATAGACAAATACTACATGCAATTTAATTGATAGCTTTATCTACGTATGTACATTTGCATTAGAGATAAAAACTGAAAGCTTTTATATCTTTAGCTTAGGAATAAAAAATATCACGATGTAAAAAGTAGTAATATTATCCACTACATATTCCGTTATTCTTTGCAAAAATCAATAGAATGCCGAACTTTGTATGGATCTATTATCGAGGAATTGGAAAGGCGATATCTTTTAGCAATTCCTCAGTTTCTGCTTCCAGACTGTTGTACGCTAGCAATTAATAGTCACTACATTACATACGCTTTCACTGCTGCCTTTGTTAGCAATACAATACATTATTAAGTCCGACTAACTCTGAAAATGCTTTATTGGATGGAGTTATTAATTTATACTCCTTTTATATGGATTTTTATGACAGTGATATACAGTGAGTGACCTGAAAATACCTTTAAGGACGGAACTGAATAATATTTGCAAATTGGCTTCGGTCATAATGAAGGGAACAATTTCGGGTTTGATTGTTTGCTGCGGAGTAGGAATACTAAACTTGGTTTCCATTGACAGATTGGAATAAATCAGATTTGGCGGAGAGACTTTTAGAGTTGTAGTAGCAAAAGTAACTTTACAGTGCTCAAAGTAATGACGATCTAATGATATTGGCATAGATAGCATAGTTTATATTCTTATGCTAAATTGACGCTAAAACTCTTTCCAGCTCTTACTAAAACTCTAGGAACATCTAACAAATGTAGGTATATTGTATTCCCAATACTCCGTCAGATCGGACAGTTACACTGTTTTATTAGCGTGGTACATATTTTACTATTTGAGTCACTGGGGTTTTCAAAATGTGCATGATTTTATACCTTACATGGAACACTTACTACACATTATTGATGAATGCTATCGCTTTCTGAATAAGAACTATGAACGCAGTAGATAAATGCTACTCCTTACGTTCCTATTAAATAGTATGGACATAATCTAATCATTTAATGCACAAATTCATTATGGCATTTTTTATTTCATGCAGATATTTTGCAACATTGCCTATTCTCAGAAGCCTCTTGTTAGTGTTAATTATTTTCTTTAGTAATTTCAATGAACATAAGCCCGCAAGAAATAATTTCTAAAGACATTACAAAGGGAATATACAAAATAAAAATAACGAGATGGCGCAAAAACAAAGTCTTTCCAAAAACAATTTCCTATATTGGTAATAGTACAACTTAATCGTAAACCAACTTTTTCATTACTTCTGCAATGCATATGAAAACTAGCAACATTAAACCTGTGGGGTTACATACGAACTACATATCTATAGAGTCAGTTTTATATTAACCAAATTACCTAAGTCACTACGGTTTTAATCGTAGCACTTCTTTTCTCATGACGATATTTATCCCTTGACTCTTTTACCCTTGGATCTTTTCCCCTCTGTACAAGAAAGTAAGTAAACGGATTTTGTTTGCTTTCTCTACCAATAAAATTTTATTTTTGGGTTTGTTAGACGATTGACCACTTCGCACACTACTATGAAATATTTATTTTATATTTTATAGTAGTGACCGATCTCGTCTTTAGCCATTTGTAAGTTTCGTTCATTATCATAGGTAAGGTTAGGCCTCCAGGACGACAAAGTCGCCCGGTGCTCATGTTATAGTCGTGGTTATATTTTGAGACCATTTTCAAAATTTGTAGCCTAACGGGAGTCAATATATACTGTACAACTTAAAATCTTAACGGTAGTGAATGCATAAAAATCCAGTTACTTACTTTTTTGTACCGAGGGGAAAATATCAAGGGAAAAAGATCCAAGGGAAAAAGAAGACAATAACGTTTCAATATTCGCTGCGGTTTTCCAACCTCTAATGATTTGAATGTTAGTATGTGTAGTGTTAATATTAAGTAGGCGCAACTCCGACACAACAGTTCAGTTCAGCGTTTTACTTATTTTGTCAGGTAAAGAAAGTATTTCTTTTTCGGAATAGTTTACCGCTCGATATACGCGTGTACATGTAGTATTTTGACTTTTAAGTCTTAAATACCTTCTGTACACTATATCCATCCACTTATACGAACTTGTATTTCTTTTTCTTCCTGTAGGTATATATTCACATACTTTAGCTGAGAATAAGAAAAGTGCCACTCCACCACAACTACGGCAACTTCCAATGCAGCAGGCAGACAGGGCAGGGAAAGCAGTTGTAGTAAAGAATGAACACGATGAACTTAATACTTGAGATTCAGTGCAGCTAGCTATGTATACATATTACCTGCCTACATGCAGTCACTACATAAAGGCACATGTGGCACATAAATAGTGGTCGCCCTAGAGCTTTGCTATATGTGCGTAGGTACTATACATACATACTTAGTATACTTACCAACCACCCACACCAATATACTAAATATATACATACATCTTTACCTACTGCATTTAGCATTTAAATATATTTAGTACGGTGTGAAGTTGTATTGTAGTGTATTATAGTAGTAACTTTGTTTGTATATATATAAGTAGTAGATGTCTGTCTACATGATTGTATTACAATGATACAGACGGAGAAAAAGCATAAGACACAAATTATAAGATAGAGTCGACTTGAGTGCCCCATGATGAATTTAGTTAGAATGGCAGGGAAAAGGATGGAAAAAAACATAGAGCTAGGAGTTAGTAGGTAGTTTCCTATCCCACGGGTAGCAGAATCAAATGGTTTTCTTTCACGGAGCTCTCCCTCTGCTCTCTGCATTCCACTCCTGCTCTTTTCCTGTATACAGAATACAGGATCCATATAAAATACATAGAAAGTTTAACGCTACAAACTATAAAGTATACTACAGTATACATACATACTGTTTCTATGTCCATAAGCACACTATTCGAATTCACTTTCTCCAAAAACTTTCTACTATAAATTCCATGCTACAATCTAGGGTCCAAAATAAATACATATTATATGTGTATATGTACCAGTAAGTTAAGTTGGGTAAAAATGATATCAGAATATGTATATACTGTAGAAGGTATACTATAATGTAGCGTAATATGTATATATATTCTTACTAGCGTTTACTTTATGAATGTTGAAGCAATTTACCTACTACAGAGACCTAAAAGTCGTAACCGAAGGAAACAGTCTTGGCACATTGAGCTGTAGTATGTAAACTACACTATAATATATTTATCAGGTAGAGAATACCTACCTAGCTAGTCTAAATAGGTATCTCTCTACATCTGTGTTATGTTACTGAATGTATTGCTCAAAGTGAAAGTATGTACATTTACCGGCTTTCTCTTTACTACAAAATACTCGCACAGCCCCTTGTGATAGATGGAAGAGACGCTAAGCAAGTAAAAGCCATAGACCCTCGTTTTGTTGAACAAAATGAATATAGAGTTGACTCGACGCCCGGTTTTATTTCAGTTGACTGTACATTTACTTACAAATGACACGCTTTGACTGTCATATCCTGGCCATGATTGCGCTCTTCTGAAATGAACACCTTCTACCTTTTTTCTCCTTCTACACCCATACATAATATATTTGCATGAGTAAATGGAAGGGACATCTTATTCTTAGTAGATTTAACCAAAGTTTGCGGGTATATGTAGCGTGGACTTATTTATGTCGATATGTATTGTTGTTTATTCTACTACATAAGGTATTGAATAATAATACTAACATTTAGCACAATGTCAGAGAAATGGTCGAGTGTTGAGTGGCACCACTTTCTCCATCACTTTTCTTATTTTAGTAACTACATTTACCGCAGTACATGCAGAAACTACTGTAAAGAAGGAAACTAAAGTTTTATCGTTTGCTCTAAAAGAATTAAAGCCTAGACTGCAGTCTTAGCATCCACTTCCATTCGTTAATCTCCCTTATAAATGAAATGAGGGCTCTAATCTCCATACATCACAAAATACATAACTTGGTTTGTACCTATTCACTTATACTTCGCTACAAAGTTTATATGTGTAGCCAGAAATGAATAAAATAAATAGTGCTACTATAAAGTAGCGTTTTTCTCTTTTCTCCTAAGTGTATGAGCGTTTTTACTAAACATAAAACACTCGTGGTCTAATCGTAAGTAGTGAAATTAACTGCTACATAATTTAACTGTACTAGAACTAGGTTTAGTCTACCCTAACTCTGTTTCGTTATTATATGGGTAGTAAGTAGTAAGTATATCTCCTATTTTGGAAAAGGTAGTTTACACACAAGCCCTATAAATATATAACCCACGAAAACATGTATAAAGGTTGTGCTCTCTATAAGTATTTTTCTTACTTAATCTCATTAGGGATGTAATGAAAATGAAAATTTGCATTGCAGATGGTAAATATTAGTAAAATAGAAAAACTTTGCTCGTGAAAAAGGGAAATGTCAAAAATTGAGTTACATAAGTTAAGGGAAAGCATGCGAAAGCTTGGCCTACAATTTACATTTGATATTTTGGTGCCTTCCTTTCCCATATTATATTCTGTCTGTCTCTGTCAAGTCAGTTTTGACATGTGTACTGAACTACTATCTTCTGCTTTAGTCTTTTCTCACAGAATTAGGTAACTACTTATTATTTACGTATCAGTAAAATGCAAAACTTAAATTCAGTAGGATAATAGTGTCCCTGCTTATTATTGTTACATAGTTTCCATTATACCTAATAGTGACACAAAGACAGAATGACAGTGACGAGTAGTAGCAAGGGCTACATACGCTACACACTTGTGTCTGTGCCAGCCGCTAATAATATAGACTCAGACATACACTAGTTATGTTTTCCAGTTTTAGTAAGTAGTGTTCTAGTGTTCAGAAAAATCCATACAAACACATTTCATAGAATACTTTTCAAACAGGCAGGAAAACTTGAGACACTGGTGATATGCTAATATACAACTAACAATCCTTGACATTTGACAATTTTGGAAGTTGGAGTAAATGGATGACAATAGTGCTATTATATTATAGGCATATGTTTCCTTAATACTGCAAGATATTCTACCAGTTTTGATATGATGTAATGCAACTTTGCTTTAGTTTAGAATTCAACTATGATGGGTTATAGGGCACACGGGTATTAGTTATTAGATAAATATATATATTTAAGTTAGGTAATATTAATACTATAAGGAAATGCCAGTAGATTTCTTTGCTAAGGAACATTCTACAGAATTAGCCGTAGCAAAGCAACTAAATCAGTCAACCGTGTGCTCCAAAAGAAAAGACCATGGTGTAAGTATGCTGGAGTCTGCACGCTGGACTATATCTTTTCTAAGGCCGATGTATTGTGTCACATATCCATACAATTGTACTGTAGTTGTATTTATATAGGGTATAATATTATTAGAATAGCCACTAAAATGGAGATAGGAGACGTAGCCACACGTATTTACTTACTGCATAGTGCTATTTCAAGTTTAGAGGGAATGATTTGACTTGACGTTAGATGAGTGTACTATAGAAGTGAAATAATCCTCTCCTAAATCGTAGGCACCCATACCCATCATGACATGGATGTGTGAGTGTGTTTGTTTGTAGAGTAAGAAGGAAAGTATAAACTAAAAGTGGGACAAAATAAGTAGGTAGTACTTCCATAGGTGGATGGACGGATGGTTATTTGGTTGGTTGGTGGGTGTGGTGTGTGTGGGTTCACAGAAACATTGAGATTGAGCCACTATACTATCTTTATTTGTATGTACGTATTTCCATTTGCAATTCTAATGGCATACCGATGAGCGTGTTTGTTAAGCTACTACGTACTATATGTAGGTGCTATGTAATAGTGGGAAGGAAGAGTAAGTTCTATAGCTAGTACAGATAAGTAAGTACATAATAGAGAGAGAGACAGGTGAGTTTAGCTATCCATTCAAGTTAGACTAACAATAAGCCGGGACAAGACTCGTACGTGCCTTTTTACGTGAAAAGGAGACAATGAATATTACATTAGCCGTGCACCTAAACTGAGATGAAAATTGTTTTTTGAGACGCTGTTGGAGAAAGTTGAGCTGTTATGTGGAGCTCAGGATTCACCGAAGGTTTGTTTAAGACAAGATGATATTAGCTTCGTACACACCTGAAGCACCTGGCTACCTTCCTACTACGTGACTAAGTAACTGATGAGATCGAGAGGACGTACCAGAAAAAGAATCATTTTCTTCTGTGGAGCCATATCACGGAATTGAATACACACAGTTCTTGTTATTTCCTTCTTTTTAGAGTCAAGGTGGAGTGTGTGCTTCTTTTTGTGTATCTTATACAATATAACCTACTATGTACATATATAAATGGACTGGAGTGCAACTCTCTCTCTCTCTCTTTCTGTCAGATTGTGAGAAGGACCAATCAGCCAAAATACAGATAGCATACTAGTATAAATGTATACCTATTACCTTACCTTACTTACCTTTACTAGAATTTATGCAAAAGTATCTAGTAGATGCCTTGACTTGCTTTGTGCTCATGTTTGCCGACTGGAGAAGTCAAGTCAATTCAAGCGAGTCAGTCAGTCTGGATATTTAGACTCCTCCATCCTCTTCTGTACATGTAGTATGTACAATAGACTATAATCCTTCTCCATTTCCAGCAAATGTGAGTTGAGGGGAAGTGAACTTTCTCCGAGCGACTATTGAAATTGAAAATTTGTTTTGTTGGTGGGAGACTGTAGATTCATTCGCAGGAGAAATCAACTTTGTGTACATTTTCAGGCTTTAGCGGCATTCCCTTTAAGTGCATAGGACATGTAGTACGTTCTACTCTTTTGTATTTGTATTTGCTTACTGTAAGTATATGGTTACCTAACTTGTTTTTCTGCGGTAGTCATCAATCTCTGCTAAAATTGAATTGTTTATGGTAAACATCTACACACACACTTTCTCGATATTCATCAGACGTCACTGT
Source organism: Tomocerus mixtus (assembly GCA_034694165.1). Taxonomy (NCBI): domain Eukaryota; kingdom Metazoa; phylum Arthropoda; class Collembola; order Entomobryomorpha; family Tomoceridae; genus Tomocerus; species Tomocerus mixtus. Next base: position 9,211 of record JAQFYC010001569.1, on the reverse strand, counting down.
CAGGCTCAAGATATTTACCTGGATACACTTTCATCAACTCTTCCACATTATTCATTATTTAAAACAACAATGTTAAGTAGACATGGCTTAATGAAGCTTAAATGTATCCATTTGTCCCACTCTTAATGTTTCCACAATAATTATACCTTACACCATCAGTTGCCAATATTTTTGATGGTTTCTATGTATTGATATCCATATTGTGTAGATTTGTTTTGGACCCAATATGTTAGTGTACTGAGTAGTTGGAATATGATTAGTAGAAAGTAAATACATCGAAGAGTGAAAGAATAGTGTACAATTGTGTGTTAGTATATGCAGTGACATTTGATAGTATTTTTGGATACCTCCAAAAGTAATGGACAGGACAGACTTCTTCACTCTGAAATGGCAATGAATACAAATTTATACGATGGCAAATGCATTGTACATGACAGAATAGAAAATAAGGGAAAACTGGAAGATGCAAAGGCAAACGTATTGTTGAATATGCTGTGGAATGGATGCAAAAAGTTGTACTCTAAAGGATGCAGATCCAAGATCCAACATAGTTCTAGCAAAATGCATTAGGAGGACGTGGGATGTGGAGCGAGACACTCGAGAGACTACAGAAGATGGGACATGAACAACTTTTTACATCCTTTAGTTACATTCGAACATATCATATAAATATATATTTTACTAGTACATAACCAGTATATATATATACATACAATTATACAGACATTACAGTACATACAGTACACAATGCAATATGGAATCATTCAGTGAAACTTTAGTTTTTCGTAGAAAGCTGTTGTGAGAGGCTGACAATGAGATCGGTCGTGCATATGTATACAGTGTACAGTGTACAAGCATACATTTGTGTTGCATCTTGCATGTAGGCTTTGCAAACAGGAGACAGTGTTATTATTAATGTTCTTGTAGAAAATATTGTGTTGTTCCTTGGGTGGAGTTTCTCTTTTCTAGGAGATGTGGATGGAAACATGAATTGTGATAGTAGAATATTCTCTTTGTATTGGGAAAAGTGTATCGACTATCATATTGTATTTAATAATAGCTATGTTTCAGTTTTAGCTGATGTAGTGTACTGTGTGGCTTCTTTGATGAGATAATATCAGATTTCTATGGTTATGGATGCTGGACGTGTGCAGAGAACAAATATTGTTACACTACACATATATCTATCTGTACTACTCCACCTACTGCCAACAAAGTTTGAATGGGTATGTATGCTATGTAATGTGCCATTGTATCCGTGTAGGTACATAAATAGAATTTTCCGGTATCCAAAGTACATGTATATATATTTTAGAACATAGTTTCCAACACTGTTTACGACAGTACAGCACAGTTAGCTGTAGCTATACTAATATAACGTACAAATACATCAACTACTACAGATAGTGCTATGTATGTATTAAGTAATGCAATCTAATGTAATGTATGTGGGGTTGATGTGCGCCAGGAATAGAAATCTCTCAGACTATTACTATTGACAATGCATACTACACGATTTCCTTTGGATGACAGAAGGAGCATTAAGAAGTGCTTCTCTTGTGATCTTCTTACTTCCTCATATAATATTCCCTATATGACAATAACCATAAATATATATCCATATATGTAACACAACAACTCAACTATTCTTCTCCATTTTAGTACCACTTGTATCTATTTATGTTCCTACGAATGTGATATTGCTACTTATGACCTGTATGTGGACATATATATGTATATACACGACATATATAATGTATATACGCCCTTGTTCTTTTGACTACTTACTTACAAGTATGTTTTTCAGTTATTTGTGGAGAAAGTCCATGTCCTTGTTACAAAAGGCAGATATTTTTCGTTGCCCTTTTAAATTTTTATACTCAGGAACTCAAGACGCTACACAAAGTTTCTTAGAATAGCAACTAGGTAGGTATTGTATGTCTGCCACGCTGCATTGCGCTAACAATAAGGTTTTCTCCTTTGCAGCTTTACAGTAACAAGCAAAGGCTAAACTCAAACTATGAATTATGTTATACTTACATATGCAGTGCAAACTACATATTATATTATGCTGTTTCCAAGATTTGCATAACGCTTTAGGATTATTATTCAGAATGTTTTAACATTTATATACTATCAAAACATCAATTCATGCAAATAATATTAGTTATTTGCCTAAACGTGTTTAATTCGAAAGCGTTTGCTTTTTCGCTTAATATTTTAACTAACGCAAAGTATTTTCCATGGATTGCGTGGTTCCCATTTATTATAAATGTAGCTTTGTTTTGTTAGTGGGCCACGCACAAGCTCTATTATGTATAAACAGTATGAATAGATAAGTTATATTTCTAATATTCTATTTCGGCAGGGAGCATTAAATGGAGAAAAGCTGCTTTAATACACAATATGCATGTGCTAATGTATTCTTAAGCTTATTTAATCTTTCTCTTCGTTTTGTTAAATGTCTATCATGCTCACCATTTGGTGAAATCGTTTAGAAAGTTCTGTGTTGCCTATCTACTGTTGTGCTCAGCCAAACAACATCGCTACACTTACACTTACAATACAATAGTTACCATTATACAGCAAGTTTTCCATTGCTTTTCCAGCCCAGTGTCCATTATTATGTATCAGGCTCCGTTCATGTAAGTTTAGTTTAGTTTAGTGCATTTGTTAGGAAAGTAAGTATAAGGTATTAAGCAGAGCAGGAGTAGAGTACCTTAGTGTGTTATGCATCCTGTAGGTGTGTATGTGTACACAAATGGGACAAACCTGGAAGTTTCGTTTCGCTGCAAAAGCTGTCTTGCTATTTTATTCATGATTTCGTGCAGAATAGTCAAGAACAAATATTGCGAGTAGGATTGTGAACTGCTCTGGAGCTAGTAATAATATAGCATGCATAGAAATATCAGGGAACGGATGTCAGGCCATGTCAGTACATTATAGGCGAATTCAACTATTCTTTCACAACAACTAACACAATAATGCCTAACATGCAGTACAGTACAGTACAGTATACTAGCACACAACACATAATATGCATACATCCTATGGTATGGAAGGACGATAGGATATGATGTGAAATAACGAAATACATAGAAAAGAAAGAAAACTATGTGCCATAGAATGGAACAATATTGTTCATGCATATCAGAGATATTGGGCCGCCCGTGTCGATATTATAGTCATCTGCATCGTCGTGCTCCATAATACATACACGGAAGGAATGGAAAAGTAAAAGGACTGGCAGCCGCCCAGTTTCCTTCGGACTCAAACTCAACTGACGGACTGAAACTCGAGGAACGTAGTTCATGTAACCAAACCAAACCGACAAGAAGGAAACAGCTAAGCTCAGCTCAATTCGGCTGGTTTGGTTATTTTGGCTTAGCAAGGCCAGGATCGACTTGGATAAAATAGACACACATATTTACTATGAACTAAACTAACTATATATGTAGTACCTACACTATGTAACTTCTCTGATATAATATTCCATTCATTCATGATATATATTCCTGGCCTGGCTAACTTTTTGTTAGGTGTATATATAGTATAGTTAGTACTAAGGTGATACTGGGGATTCTACTACTATGGATTTGGATGTATGGGGATATATCTTTAGCCGTGGCAAAAGGCAATGCATGGCATGGCATGCCAGCAATGTAGAAACTCATTTGCCCATCATTGATTCTTTCCAGGCTGGCTTACTACTGGTTTCGTTTGGCCTGGCCTGACGTCCACCATTTGTTTCATGTAGGATGGCCATTATGGAGACAGTAGCTCGTTTTCCTTTCTAGCATGATTCCTTGAGACAAGTGGAGTAAATGGGCCGTGGATTATCTATGTCCCCTGTTCCCTAAATTATTTTGTGTCCTCTCCAAACAAGCGAATGCCAATCCATTTTATGTATTTCCTCTTCTCCTCATTTGCATCATCAAAATGAATTAAATAACGGACATCTTACTAAAAAACAGCTAAGCTAAAGCTAACCCTTCATCGATCAATATTTCCTAACGTGACATTTTTAACTTCAGAAACTAAATGTGAGTATGGAAATAATGGCAACACTAATCTTAATCTACATAATAGTATATGTACAGATAATACAGTGAATATGTACAGTGTTGTATATAATATGTATGTACACCATTCCATCCAATGCAGGGCTGACAGTACAGGACATATAGTACTTACATCAGTTTGCGAAGTATCATTTTTCACTGAAAATACCCATTAACCTATGTATTTAGTAACTACTCTATAAGTAATCAGCCCACCGTCCTTACCCGCATGTCTACTCCCATTTTATGCTTTTATCCTATTATTTAATATTCTTGCTTAGGTACCTACATATCTGCTAGCATAGTAATAGTAACCATCCATCTTCTAAGTTACTTTATATAGTAAGTGTCGGAAGTATGGTGAACTCACCAAGGCAACTCTTACATAAGGTAAATATGTAATTATTATACTTACCATACCGACCTGGAAAATGACTTACAAATGAAATATGGTTGTAGACGTTTAGGCAATGAAATTTTTATGGTTCGTCTCTTTGTCCTATTTCACTTATTCAGGCTCTCCGTGAGGCAATTTCTTTCAACTCACTTCCGAAGTTGACATTAGTGATATAAGGCAAATATACATCAAAGACAACAAAATTTCCTGTCATTACAGTCAGAATCTTCAATTAAGTATTCTTAATAGAATATCTGTTTACCTACCACTACGACTTGCTTAAATTATATAATATACACAGTTATGGGAAGTAACAATTGTACTTTATTTGGGTGAAATATATCTCCAAGATGTAGATTCATTTATCATCTTCCCTCCTAATCATAAAATCTATTATGATCATTTTAAGGTGCATATTAATGCCACAGTATAGTATTCATAGTCGCTGTATTTATATATGCTACTATATGGGAGCATTGCCATAACTAATGACATTCCTCGTTAAGGTAAGCCTTTGCAAGTGGACTTAGCCAAATCCTCTAGTATTTTAAAGTAAAATAAAATAATTTACAAACACTACTGGTCTATCTGTATAATATTTATCATTTATATAATATACAGAATAATGATATCGCAACGCTTGCTTATAAGCTTTTTTCATTCTACAACAATTGACCATACGTTTGCTTAATGATAATCTAAATCAATTTGAAAGTTATTTATCTTCTACCTTGCCATTATTTACATGAAAATATTTTTCATTACAGGTGCGAACTTTATTTGTAAGTGGGCTACCCATGGACGCTAAACCCAGGGAACTATATTTGCTGTTCAGAGGATACGAGGTAAGTTACTAATTACATTAAAATTAAATACAAAAAGTAGTTTACATATTATCGCAATATTATTGTTGGAATTGCCTCAGACTGCAAAAAGGATTATATTTGTAGTATTGTCGATTCTAATATGAAGACTAGTATACGTACATGTTGACTTTTATAATTGAATTACAACTAATAATATTATTGTATGAACGATATTTACTAACTGCAGTTTTAGCGACAGCTTAATTAATGGCATAATTTTCATAATTGTTTCTTTGCTTGGCAGTTTATATTTTCTAGATAAAAGTCATTTGGAGCATAATAAAATAAAGAATGTAGAAGTTTGAAGAATTTAAGGTTTAAATATATTATCATAAGATTATTACTAAGTAAAGCTCCTTCCTTACTTTCACCCCGGAATCCGTTGCTTTCAATAGCATTTATTTTATCTTATAAATATATAGACGCTCACTCCGTTGACAAAGATATTTTCAGTAGTAACTAAACCATGTGCTACATGTGAGGCTAGAAAGCTTGTGAAAGCAAGCATATTATAAAAGCATGTATCTGTGTCTAAGGTGGTATATCATTGTAAGTATAACATTGTCTAATCCGCTTTCTCTTGCAGGGCTATGAAGGTTCCCAACTAAAGGTTACAAGTAAAAATGGAAAAACGTCTTCGGTGAGTTTTATCCTCTTACTTATTCTCAAGAAACAATTTATTTCCCTGAGCATAATGCACTGGTGTATTTACTTAAACTCTTGCTTCTTTTCAGCCCGTGGGCTTTGTAACGTTTACTTCTCGTGCAGAAGCTGAGGCTGCTAAGCAGGTTCTTCAGGTGGGCAACCAAAACCATATTACTTGAATAATATAATAATTTGACAGCTCCTTTTTCTAAACCTTTATGTACACTAATGTTCACAACTGGAGATTCTTGTAACGTATAAGCAAGTGCACATACTTTCACCGCAAGCATAATGGGTGAAAGCATATTATTTGCTTATACTAGTTGTGAACCTCGATGTACTTAATGGGAACTTGATATAAATAGTATAATTCGTATCACAATGGTCACACCTAATGAAATATATATTTTTTGAATTGAATTATAGGGTGTCCAGTTTGATCCCGATTTGCCTCAAACGATTCGACTGGAATTTGCAAAGAGTAATACAAAGGCGAGTAAGCCAAAGCAGCAATCGCCTCCAGCTGCTGCACCTCATCCTGCAATGATTCACACTTTGACAGCACGTGAGTCCTTAAGAACTATAAATAGAAAGAATAAGCTTAGAAACTAAATTAAAAATTAAATGGCACTAATTGGCGGTGATCTGTTTATTTTTTTGCTGTACGGGACACGGCGGGGTAGCGTTAGGAGGTCCATTTTTCGCAGGCGGTCCCGAACTGTGGCCCCCTCCATTGGCGTACACAGGAGCTGCAGCTGCAGCGGCCGCGGCTGCAGCAGCGGCGGAACTTCCAGCCGGCCTTCAAGCACCAACACTGGTTCACCCTGCCTTACATCCACAGGTGCCTCTTCGCTCCTTCCTTTGACTATCTTCCCCCAACTTTAGCCACTACTCCGGTTCCTCTCAATCCTTACAATTTGTGGATGAGGCACTGGACTCTAGTCCCAACCGTTTGGTGAACTTGCCATCGAGTCCAGAGTCGTACGGCGGCGGCTCACCTCCTCTAATGTACCCTTCTCATCTGTTGCCCCACTCAGGTTTTCTGGTTAAGGCTTCACTAGGATCTCCCTTCCTCATGATGGACCATCATGTCCATGCGGTGAACACGGGTGTTCCCAATCGTCAAAATACAGTAGGATTTCATCCCTCGTACAGCCTTTTCTCTAGTAAAGTTTTATCGTAAATAACTCATTTGTAATTTGGCCTACGTGGCAGCTCCTAGCACTCTGGCACAGGCTCTGCCCTTCAATCACTCATCTTCAGTATTGTACTGTACTGTTCATTGTAGTCTTCACGTGTATTGCCAATTTGCCAGCCATCCTTTTACTTACTTACTTAATATTATCAATAACATTATACTTAATCTACTATAATATCCATCTATCTCTAATCTCTCTATCAATCGCACCTCCATTAAGTATTATTATTACTATTACATATTTACATTTCATTTCTATCTCTCTCTCTCTTCTCTATTTAACTAAATACTTTTCACCAATTAATATCATTCATTTAACTGCCCCTTTAGCAATCAATCTTAAAATTATATTTCTCAGTCAGTAAGTTATCAATAACTATACTTATCTTTCAACACTTTTCTATTATTCTTCATACAATCGCCACTGTTGGCCTGTTCCTCTTTTGCATTCGCCAACCAGTTTTGTTTCTGAGGGAATTTTTCCTTGATTTCAAGAAATTTATAAACGTATAAAGTAAAGTGACCCTCATAAGCAAAATACTGGAAGATGAATATTTTTACCTCCTGTCGGTAGAATCGTATTTCGAGACAGCCGACTCCTTACCTTTCTGTGTATCTTTCCAACACTTCCTGCTAGTCACAATCAATCCGCCACGGCAAACTCCCTTTAACGCCTTGTTAGCTCTTTTCAGTTTCAGCATCATTGCATTTTCGTTACTTTTTTACAGTTCACTACAATTCTTTTTTCGTTTATTTGAAATAAATTTTTAGAATACATAATACCAAAATATAATAATAATTTTATACATACATACGTGTTTTCATATTTTTAAATTCAAACAATACTGAAACTGAATTTATGGGCAGACAAAGGCGGTATAGAGACAGACTGCAATTACAAATTGCCAATAATTACGTTAATCCTTACAATGACTAATTATCTATCCCTTAACAACTAATTACATTAAATACTACAAATGGTCGATATTTTGTCGTCCATGTCCATAATATGCAAATTAACACTAATACTTACTAATCATAGCATTATTTGATTTTATGAATTACAAACACTGTATATAACACTTTTATTGGCATAATCTTTGCTATTAAAGGGGTCAAGTGTCTGCGCGTATTAAATATGCAAGTGCAAAATATTAAATTACTTATTTTCTGCAACTTTGCAACTACGATGCAGCATTTCCTTATTTTGTTGTAATGAAGAAGCGAATTAACTTTCTTTTGTACATAATATATTCTACTTCAGTAAATTCTTACATGTAGATGTAATACTATGAATGTATAATTTTACGCTAATAGGTACAGTGTAGTGTAGCATTGACTTTCTACACGAGGTACCTTTCATATTGTAAATCATTGAGAAAGCAATACATGAAAGTTAACAAGCGTGCCTACCTACAGTGCCTAGTTATTGCACTTACTTACCTGTGAAACTGACCCTACTCTAATTGTATTTTTGTATTTCCTATTCACGGAACACAAAGTCACTACACAGCCGACAGCCACGCCACTATAGTGCCCTTAAGTGGCATAAACTGAAAAATCTGTTTGAAAGGCTGTCGACTTATAAGTACTTTTACTTACATAATATCATCTAATTATTGTACAAACCTAACTAACGTGCCATATACTTTCTTACCCACATGTAAACTAAACTAAACTAAATAAATAACTTTCTTACTTACTATGTACAGTAAAGAAACACCTTAACTTATATTCCGTCCATGTGCTACTTACAATACAATGTCACCCACTCCATTGCCACTCATATGAGCAACTAATTGTAAGTTACGTACGTGCTAGACTAAACTAACTAATTGAGATCATTTAGAGGATTTGCTCACCAACCACCACAATTCGCCAAGCCGAAGCTACCACTTCACTGGTCAGTAGGAAGTTCACCTCGCGAGCCTCTCACCTGAATGCCTTTCCCACCCACCAGCCCACGAATAACGACTCACCCACAATAACCCACCTGCCCACCTGTCCACCCACCAACCCACTAACTAAACCAGCCAAACCACCC
>JAQFYC010001568.1:0-32812 GCA_034694165.1 Tomocerus mixtus | reverse complement strand
TTGCCTACCTACTAAATACCCACCCTAACATGTGCGTATATTTGCCTACCTACTAAATAGCTACTAAGTTATAAGTGCGAGTCGCCACAAATACTTTACTTGCCCAGTACTGTTACATTTTTTTTTTAAATATTTGACTCAATCGCATTTTACCTGTGATTTTGAATTGGTATTTTCTAATTTAAAGGCGACGATGTATTTTATGAATACGGAATCAAAAAACAAGGACTTTATTGCAGCCGACTTTGACTGCATAATGCTAATCAAAAAATTTCTCCTGTGATACTATGTAACACTGTCGGTGTCCGCTATACTTATCTGTATTAGTATTTATGTCTTTTTGTCTTTTCATTTAACTACCAGACCAGTCGAGCCTTGTCACAACTGATAAACATGTAAGATAGCTAACTTTTGTAGTAAATTGGTAGTATAAAATGTTATGTGATGTTTGGCTGTGCTTGTGAAATATCAATTCTTAAAGCCAGTCCTAAAAAGAACTCCCAAATGATATCTTGCACTACAATCCAAAACGGTGCTATAGGCAATTTTGTATGTAGTGAGTAAGAGTATGCACCTCTGCTAAAATAGTAGGTCCTAGTTCCTAGATTCCTAGGTACAGACGAAGCCATCGCCTAAAAAAATAAAACGCAATGACCCAACATGACAGTAGTGTTTCACTGCTACGGGTATAGTTAAACATTGACTAAAACATAATTATATTGACGCATGTATGTACAATGTAGAGTACATGTTTATTTCATGACTTTCAAGATCAAAGCGTAAGTAATCTTCAACCCTTTCGTACGGATAATCGATTTTTGTTTTGCGAGCCCCTTCCCTAGTTTCACCGCGGTAGAAAATGGGCAAACGAGCCCTCCAAAAATACCTTAAGCTGCAAACTCCATGGACATAGACATTTTGCTCTCCTTTGAATGCATAGGTACGCCATTGAACTTTTGTATTTTCCTAGCAATACTATAAACACCAGATGTAACATTTCCTATGGGACAAAATCTTCAATGTTCAAGGTACCTAGAGTTAGAGTCCTGAAGTACCTACCCTACCCAACGTATCGCCTAGGTACACCTATTGTAGGTATATATAAAGAAGTCAGTATTTGGGCACCAGCAGGGGAATAATCTCTCAAATACGTAATACAGTTTTACTTGCAAGTTTACGTTATCAGCTACTATTGTATTGAGTCTTATCGGATGGCCTTCTAACTTGGAATTATAACCACCTTCCCTGATAGCAGTTTCAGTCCGGGTATTTTATTGCAAATTAAGCTTTAATGCAGAACAATAAACTCCTCTGACCAAAGCAGACGTAGTAACCTATCAAAGTTATGTTCCACAATGCACTCAGAAACCAGACTTTACATTCCTTATTGCAAAGGAGGGGGTAAAAGAACATCCACCAGTTTTCGAGTTTCCACTTTTCACTATATTTTAGAAATAACATTTAAGAGAAATCCTTCATTTGTAATTAAATATCCTGTCGATGAGATTCTATACTGTGATGAGCTTTCGAAGGTTAACTATAGACGAACACTATCGAAAAGCAAAGTAAAAATTAGTCCTTAATGGAAGAAGTAAAAAACTGTCATCCAGATAAATAATCATCAAACAGTAAATCTGTATCACAGGTTGTAGAGCACAAAATGTCAATTGAAAATAGGTAGTGCAATTCTGGCTAATAGCACTCAATCTTACTGATAAATATAAGGGTATTACAATAACAATGGGAGCCTGATTGCCACTAAAGGCATAACAGCAAGTTAGTTGAACTACTACAATAATATTTTTCTAATCTACAGATACGGATTAGCAAAGTTAAACAAATAAAGAAAATCCCTTCTCTATATCTGTATTTATTTTAGTAGTAAGTCTTCAGTCTCAAGATGTTCCAAAATTCGCTGCCTTAGCGTGTACTCATGTACTACATGTTTGGCTTCTCTCTTTCGCCTTGAGATTTTGAGATCTTTAGCTTGGGAAATAAACAGATGGATGAGATACACGAAATGCTAGCTAGTAGAGTGCCGGGCTCATACATGCCTTTTCCATGACTTACTTAAATAACGTAATCCAATGTTCTGACCGGCAGACCACGTCCACAAGTTTACAGTTGTACTGAATAAAAGTTGCAGAGCATTATTGTATCTATGAATATTTCTAAACTCTGCAATCAAAAGTATTTATTTTTACGTCTCCCTATCGAATTTGACTTCCGCATGTTGAGTTAAACTTAGCATCGCCTCACATCACATAATGTAGTTGATTTCCACAAGAGTATAAATCAACATGTCATTGTACGTGAATGTCACGAATGCACTCACTCGGTGTTTTCTGCGTGTCGACGTCAATGCCTAAGCGAAATAATATTTTCAATTTGATTTACCTAGTCATGAGCATACATAAATATGTAGATAAAGGAAAGGGGTATTAGTGGAAAGAATTTCAAAAGAATTTAGGTACGCCATGTTGGATAATAATTTCCACTCCAGTTGCAGTTGATGTTGTACTGAGTTTAAGGTATATCTATTTTACAGCGAGCATTGTATTTCTATGATAATACCATATTTCCGTTAAAAGTTTAAGCTAACAATTTAAAAGGGATGAAAAATATACATTATCTATTTATATTCAAATTCTTTTCAATTTCACAAAAAGTTTGACAATGAAGGGAATACAAATAGAATAAAAAGGAACAGTTAGACAAGAGTCTCAGTTCTGTGCTTTTCGTATTGTGTGTCCAGAGAATATCAATTTCCATTGTAGTCCCGCATAAACGTCAAGTAAAATTGAAACATGATGCACAATGATCAAAATAACAATAGCATAAAAGAATATTTTGTTTTTTGTCCTTTCCCTTATCACATTTATATCATAACCATCTAAACCACATTTTGTTATCTACCTGTTTTCCATTCACTTACTTTCTCATACCTCAAACCATACTCTATCTGTACATACACTTACACTTGAAGAGGTAGACAGAATTCCATAAGTACATGAATAAGCACAGGAAAGAAAAGGCATTGCTTTTCTATTGGGCGGCGATATGGTCAAAGTAACACCATATTCCTAATCCTAAGTAAAGAAAACATTTTTCATTTGGGCCGTCCTCGTCTCTTGAGCCTCTGAGTGAACTGTATATTATGTCCTTTCACTTCTTTCTCTAAATAAACTTTCACTTTACACTTTGCATCACACATACGATAGGAATGTATTCTTACTTGCTGCCTGGTTGGTGTGAGAAACCCCTATATATTGTATTTCTAATAGGAAGTAATGTGTTTGCGTTATGTAAGCACACTTAAAGGTAAATAGAATTCTCTATAAAATATCCGCCATGTATGTAAATGCATACATTATATTTAAAGAGTGAAAGATCCGTCAAATACAGACTGCTATAAAGAACAGCACTTAAGACTCTTAGACTCCACAAATAGAATCCAATCCTTCTATAGGCATACATGTATAAATAAAGTATGGACAAACGAACTCCACCCAAGCAAAGAGCACAGAGATATTATTCCTATTTCCGTAGCGAAAAGTCAAAGCCATTACTTTGTACATAAGAGTTCGTGGATATCGAGGTTGGCTTCCTCTTCTTCCTTTGATTATTTAAGCAATGACCTTGCATTTTGTGTAGGCGTACTTACTAAGACATACATATATATATGTCAGGGCTGCATTGATATAATTATATTCTATAAACATCTATTTAATTCTTTTCATCGTTTTTGTAATTTTATACCTTAATATTTGTCTAAATATTAACTACACTGTCGTATACGACGTTTGTGAACATGTGATCAGATATGATACATGGCTATGATACATAGTTTTACAGCCATTGGTTTTCTAAAAACATTCTGTTCACTATATACAGTATATATTACCTAATATATAATATATTATCCCTATAGGAATAAAGGAATAAGGAACAGATTGAAGTAGGATATTGGTAAGATGTAAGATAGTTTCCCATTTTTGTGAATAATACGCGTTGACTTCTCTGCGGCAATAAATTTTTTATTTGGCTTCACTTATTTATTGTTCGCAGTTGTTAGGTAACTCTAGCCATAATATTGATATTTGATAGAGACAGAGTACATGAACATTGAGATGGAATGGAGATGACATAAAATATTCGATTACAGTTATAGTTCGCAGTTATCGATGAGTTAGCGAGATAAGTTTTGCGGCTATAATACAAGTTAGGATTACTGCAATAACATGTGTGTATATGTATGTACATCTAAAGTTCATTGCATTAGATTGTGATAGGATGACTGTTATTGTATAAAACACAATTGAGTAACACAATAGAAAACAATAGACAATTTTCCTCATTGCTTCACTCTGCCACTCCTCTGACTCTGACTGACTCTCTGCCATAATAAATACGATTTTTCTTTCTCTGTCTGTAATATGTAAGTAGTTTTGGTTTCTGGTTGGCAGGAGTTGTACGTAAACTTGTACGTTGTACGTGTACCCTAGCCAGAGCAGAGTTACAAGGAGCCGAATTGTTTTCTAAGACTGGGCTTATCTAACCTAAAGAATTTGATGATGATTTTTCTTTTCACTTTACTTCGCCGTGTGCGTCATGAAAACATGTATGCAATAACATTTAGACTTCTACTCGTACATACTACAAGAGAAAGTCCATTAGTTGCGAGTGTTGCCAAAATACGCTTTTGGTTATTAGACAGAAGGAGATAATATATTTTATACCTATAGGTAGGTTGGTGCTTACTATTTTATCTTGCTAATGCCGACAACATGTTTACCAATCTCATCGTCAGTTCAAGCTCTAGGTTGAGGAAACCCCGCAAGTCCACTGGGAAAAAGGTAGTTAAACCGGTGCTGAGAATGTGGTTGGGTCCTTTTCTTCAACTTTTGCTTACCGCAGCCTTCTCTTCTATTATATTCATAATTATAGATATCATCATACAGTGGCAAACTTTTATACAAGAAAAATTATAATTTTCCGAGGTTACTCACACAAAACTTGCACAAAAACTGCAATTTCCGTTCATGTCAGGTCTGGAATATTCAAATGAAGCCTTCAATATACCTGATGCATAATAAATAGTACCTACAGTAGTGAAAGTGGACGTTCACGTTGGGCCTTGAGATTGTGATGATAGTGTATAGGTATTCTCACCTCGTGCTTTTAGTATATTAATGTTTTCTATATGATATACCGGAAAATATCTACATTGATTGGTGTTTATAAATGAAATTATATTTTCTAAGCAGAAATATTTATGTGCGAAAGCAAAACTATTGCCAGTGGTGAAATGGGCGATTGCGTTTCTCTCTTAATAGCATTGTACAGGGAATGAAGTTATCTTTGATAAATGTTACAGAGGGTGGGGCAAGAAGATTTGGTCACCTATGAATACTTTTTCTTGTTTGCACACATCATATATAAATAAAATTTGATTACTCTACGTAAAGCCCATGTTTTAGGATGGATATCTAAAGCATATTTTATTTTTTCTGTCGCAAATGATTATCAGACAAAATTTTTAGTTTTCCGGGTACAACTTTTTTTTAAACTTTCCAAAATGCTTCAATTTATTCGGTGCTCAAAATCAAAATATCTGTTATGTATAGCACAACGCCTATTACTGTTAAGTGTGAGTGTGGGCTCTTACATGGAAATTATGATGTTCCCCATATTTACTAGTACTTTCACAGAGTACTGCACATGAATATGACCAGATAAGCGTTGAAAGTAGATAAATCTACAATTTTGTAGGTCGTCGGGCAAAATTCGTTAGATATTAATAAGAGATCCTGTTAGTTTTTGTAAGTTGTATACTACTTCTAAGTTTCTCAACTCCTCTTAATGTTTTATACTGTTCAAGATGGTTATATTTATCATTTATTGTATATTCAAATTTTAAATCGTACAGTGTAGTACCAAATACGCGGATAAGTTAGGTGCCCAGAACTTCTCTGTATATCTTGCTAATATTGTTTTACAGAGGTGGGTACTTATTTATACGTGTAATGAGAATCGGAAGAAATTGAAGATATGTCAGCAACCGAGCTACTGCACTGGTTGGTGTTGCCTACTCGCTAGTTATCATATTTAGTTGGTTTGTCTGTCTTATCAGTAGAGAACGCAAACCAAGGCACCACCGCTCAAAATATAAACAGAGCAGAGAGAAAACTAGTTGTTTTCATTTATAAGTTCAGTTCACTTTCAGTTCCATTTCTTACTCAACTGTCTGTTTCTCTGCTGAACTGCAGTTCCGACGAAAAAACTGTTTTCCTCCGCCAGTTTATATTATATAGAACAGAACCGAGTGGAGTTGACGAGATGATGAGATCTTTCCGTGCTCTGCTGAACTGACTCAGTTAGTTGCTTGACGTGACTATATTATTATTATGTACATACTAGAGGTGGGAATGGGTTGGCTTTTCGTAACCCTGCCGATTTCATCCCCAATTCAATCCTACCCCAAGTTTTTTTTACAAATTGAACCCCATCCAACCCAATTCTACCCAATCTAGATCTCAATTACAAAATACCTATAAGTTTTGTTAACATCGATGTATTTATAGAATATATAATATAAAAACTGTCTAATGTATCAACTTATTTCTGCACAGCACACATTCAAAACCAGAACCCAACGCCAGCCTCTACCCAATTCAACTCCGCAATTTTTCAACCTAACCCAATCCCAACCCAATGAAAGCTACGAAATTCCAATCCAAAACCCATTGGGTTGGGTTGGGGCTTTGGGCTGGGTTCCCCTTTCTAGTACATACCTAAAATAGGTACATACTACACAACACACCTACATAAATAACACAACTTGGAGAGTGAGTAGCGTGAATGAGAAGGCATATTATTATTATTATTTATATATCTAGAAATGTACTTACTACAGGAATGGGATATTATGGGTTTGCTTCTAGAAATACTACGCTTTCACGTAGAAAGTATAATTCAGTTTAGGTATAGTAGGTGTTGTGATATACTTCCATGCCGTAAACTCTGTTTGAAACCCTTGTACTGATATTTGCAAGTTTTTTCCAGTTAAGAATTCACGTTGAGGTGAAATCCAATTGCAATACATATAAAAAAATTACAGGAATTGTAAGTAATTTACCCCAAAGGCACTTGCATTTGATTTAAACGTTTAACTTCAGTTTAAATTTTGTTAATTACAATTACCACGAATATAACATGTAATTACAGTATTATTCAACTATGTATTCAATAAAATGGCCAATGATGTACATAGTATATTTCGTCAATGAACGGACGCAAGGTCTCCAATATACTACGGGACAAATGTAGATTTTACGGTATTTTAAATATAAAACACTACTGCTGCAGATCAGAACACAACTGCGAGATACTTGACTACTTTTCACTAGTGCCCCATGAATAATATTCAAGCAAAATAGTGAAAGAGTAACCTAACCACTTTATCATTTCTGTTTTTGCTTCTGCTGCCACTTTAGTTCCTGCATTTCATTTTACTCCTTTCGATGCTATTTTCCCAAGCTATGTTTCTTTCATCACATAAAATTATATAAGATTCTAAGCCCTCCCTACAAAAGTCCTAGTAATACAAGTAAGACATTATCCAATCCCAACTAAAGCATTTTATTCTCTCTTTTATTTATTTCGTGCAAAGTTAATGGCACACTGCTCTTCTCCTGTTAGCACTGCCTACTGTCTCTCCAGCTCACAAACTTAATCTATGCAAAAATGCTTCATTTCAAGGTATCTAGTTAGTACGCATTCCAAATATCTACTCCACTTGCTCTCTGGCTGTAATTCTAGTAATACTTTTACCTTTTAATATCCAACTTGTCTGACTGTCGCCGTATCGTCTGATAAAATGAAGTCAGTTACTATACTCATAAAAACACTGTAAGAAGAAGCCTTTACTTGTTTCTTGATTGAAAGTGTTTAATTACATAATATATTAGAACTTTTACGTAAGTAGGAGTGGAGAAGATTTAAACATTACATTTCACTTAGGTAACGATTATCTGTAACACATAACAAATGAAAATAATGTCGTTATTTACTTAAGAGAAAAATATTGAATTGACAGACATGTTTCAGCCTTTAGGTCGGCGTTATGTTTCAAGAAATTTTACATTCCTTCGTTAACTATGTACAGTGAGCTTCATAAATAGTTTAAAATTGGGAAATATTTATAGTATACCTAACGATGTATCTGTGCCCAAATCCGGTCATGAGTTATGATTAACAACTACGGATGGAAAAGTGGTAGTACTACACTACAGACAAAATTGGCATTCCTATAACCTACTTAAGGTAGGTAGCTTTACTCTTGGTTAATACCCAATCCCTATCTCTAACAATGACAAGCAAATATTTTATATCAATAAGTAAAGTAGTTGAAGCAGATAATGGGCCCAGATAGCACTTATCAGCATCATAATTTATTACACAAACGTGCAAAAATAGAATCCTAATATTTCTAAAATGTGGGTAGAATTAGGATGGTTTAGTGAATCTAATGACAAGGACTAGAAAAGTCGCTTTTGCATAATGCAAATGTTTATGCTAAATAAATTTAGTATATTGTGCTATCTGTAATGACAGAGCTCGAAAAGAGCCTAACATAATTAACATTAATCTTGAAAATGCAATCTACCGATATTACGAAGGCTAGCAATTTAAGACGTTTGGCTCTATATATTATGTAGGTATGTATTTAATACCAAAGTCACAATGATGTTTACTTAAGTTTAGTGACGATATTTGTACACATGAAATAATTATACAAGTATGCAGTCGTACTAATAGTATAGAAACTATAGTAACTGAATTCGAAACGTATTTACATAATGTAATATAATTTAATATCATTCATTTTTGATTCGGGCCCTATTTCACACACATGCTCTGCTTGCCTGTTGACTTCAATGTACTACGTACGAGTGTGTTCCGAAATTACAGTGAGTCACTGTTGTCGCTGCACTGCATGGCTTCTACTAACTGCTAACAGAAATATGAGCCAAAGGAAATGAAAGTCAGCCAAAGCACGAGAGACGACACTTCCCACTCTTCTACATAAATTATTTTCTTTAAGTGTTCGCTTAAATTATAAATTACACTTCTGTTCAGCCCCAACTAAGTCATTAAGATCAATTAGAATACACCATTTAAAAATTAGCAAAGCCACCATAGTTAGCCCGCCCGAGTTTCCACGAAAAATTAATAAAATTTAATTTTCTGAATCTATGGAAAAATATACTAACAATTGTGCGTTTCTTTTAAGTCCAAATTGAGATGGGGGTTATGGAGAAATTAAACAAATTAAGTTTACAAATTAGTTCACGGACGGACAGACATTGAGATTACATACACCTTCCGAGTATACTATGGCGGGCTAAAACAGCCTAGATTTAATCTAATTTTAGTAGCATTAACAGTGAAATCATTATATTATATACTGTATTTATGCACATACATGAGGCAGAGTTGATAATTGTAGTGTTTAATGTATATTTTATTAGCTTTCAAATTAAGTAAGGTAAATCTTGGATATATGTTTGAAATGTTCCACAATCCTATGAGAAATCACGCCTTTACAACATAAATAAGCACACGAAAAAGGACACAATCGTAGATAATCGCAGTAGCCTAATCAGATCAGTCACTCTCGGCCCATTAAATCAATTGAAAACATATGAATCCTCTGTGTTTTTCAGATCCAGGACAAAATAGAGCTAAGCGGTTCGTTTAGAAAGACAATCCATCCAACCGTGATCCAATTACCCGAAAAGAGTTCATTAGTGGTGCACTATGTTTTAGAAGGTCAACAGAAAAAACACCTCCTGTGTGGTGTGAGTACATGGGCGATTGTGTGTTACAAATGGTATTCTACGTACGTATTCT
Source organism: Tomocerus mixtus (assembly GCA_034694165.1). NCBI lineage: Eukaryota > Metazoa > Arthropoda > Collembola > Entomobryomorpha > Tomoceridae > Tomocerus > Tomocerus mixtus. The sequence continues at coordinate 22,897 of JAQFYC010001568.1, read as the reverse complement.
ATATACTAATTTACATTGAAAAGTCAGTGTGTGTGGTTGGAACTTAATGTAAAAATTACTGCTAAATATCCTTCCATTTTTGCAACAATGACAAAACATTTTTCTCTACAGAATTAGAATAGGTCAAGACACATTTTTCTATCGTGTAAAAAGGCTAAAACAAATAACATGGTAAATAGAAATAATAGCCTTTTTACAATAATATGTCCTTTTCTCATTCGACAGAGACCGTTGTTTTGACCTTTTCTCATTCTATAGAAAATGTTGTTTTAGCTTTTTTCATATAATAGTAGACAATATAGTTAGTTTGCAAGTAAGTAAGTATACAATATGGTAAAAAGGTGAACAGTACAGTGTTAATGTTTTTAAAGCATAACATGTGGTTAACTGGAATATCCCTGTAATACCATCTACCTTCTAGAGAAAAAATTTGGGCAGCTATTATCAATATCTACCAACACGTCTGTTAAAAGCAATTTGTTACATCGTCCTTAAAAGTAACTTGTTGTATTATCCGAGATTCGAACCCTAAGTATCCAATTATTACCTGTATGCTGTTTTAACGCAGTCATAAAAGCTCCTTTCACAGGCTGTGAAAGTGTTGTGAACTAAAATGGAAGTGAAATATAGAAATATTATACCATACTGTGAACCGTATCCAGAATCTTGTAGTCAGTGTAGTATTTACCAAGGTACTGACGTATCTAGGTACAAAACATTTATTTCAGAACAATGCTGCGAGAGTAGAAACGATTTTTGCACTAAAAATCTCAACCAATGTCTCCGTTGTTTAGCAATGGAGTTTAAGAACATTGTACTTATAAATAGATAGGTGTCCTACATTTTTCAGAGAAAGTATTTCCCTTCAAGTGGCTACCGAAGAAAGAATATTGGGCTTGGGCAACGTGCAACTCACCCTCAAGTTGACTCTGCTATTGCCGGGGCACGCCAGTTATTTCCCCACAAAGTTACTATTACGTTGAGCACGACTAAAATCAGAATACTCGTTTTCTGCATATTTATTGTTCCATGCACTCTCTAAATCTGAAGATTTGCAAACTGTTTTCCTGCATAAATGTCACTATCAATCTGCGTTAAAACAAGGTACACCATGAACTTTTTATCAACGTGCTATTGGCAACTGTATAAAGCACTTTTAAGAGCTGCAAAAGATTTTAAAAAGTATTCTCGTATACTTCCAAGTAAATTGTTGATTTTTTGAAAAATCACGAGATTTTTATAAGTCAATAGTACAGATAATTGTGCACAGTATATTTCAATTTCATGTTAAAGTTCCGACTTCCGACCAATTATTTTGTTTGTCCGTCAGCCAGCTATTTATTGTATTTAAAGCGCAGAAACACTAACTACCATTATTGTAGTATTGTAATAATTTAGTAATGACCTTAAAACTCTACTAATGATTTAGCGGCGAACTCTTAAATATTACAAAATAAGATCACAAGATAATGTTGTTTTGGTAGTAAACGTCGTTCGTTGTGCCGCACAGTTGAATAAAAATAGTATTTAGCGAATGAACCTATAAAAAGTGACTCATTTAGATAATTCTTAAAGTGTTAAAAACATCGTTAATGTTAATGATAAAGCTAATTATTATAATTATTGTAATTGGCGTTTACAGTATTAACCCTACAACTTGCTCTAAAGTATGATTCATTTCTGTATAGTAAATACTTCGAACTTCTGCTATAGGAAATTAATTTTCATTATTATGGTATATGGAAATCTCTTGTAAATGTATAATCTGGTAACCTACTACGGCTGCCTGCTTGTCTATATTTAATCTGTCTGAACTCCAATCCATTCTTCAAGGCCATTCTACAGAAAGAAAATATTAGCCATTCAAAAATAGAATTTACATCAGTTTACAATTATTGGAATCGAGCCTAGCTCTGGCATTGATTTACAAAAATGTTTTTCAGCAGAGCTCGTTTTGCAATAATGGTGTATGCCTTGGCACATCTATTCCACCTTGTATTTAATGAGTTGGTAACTGCCTCCCGCCCGGCCATCTATCTCATCAAAGTCATCATTGATGCGGGGGAGTTCAGGTTTGCTAACCATAGAAATATAATTGTATATTTATTGGCGCAGGATTCTGAACGGCGATTGGTTGCACGAAGTGCAACCCAATCTAACCGTTCAGAATTCTGCGCCGATAAATACAATTATGCGAGCAGAGCCGACGCACGCCTTTTAGCCGTATGCCACTTTCCTTTAATTGCAAAGGCTAACTGGCGGGCGGCGAGCGTGTGAAGTATAATTTATGTGTCCATCGTAATTATAGCAATGATAGTTGGAGTAAAGTAAATTATGAAATAGTAATTAAATTAATTGTCATGAGGGGTACCTCGATAATATCGCACACATAATATGTAATAATGACCTTAATTACATTAATATACATTTAACTTACTGAAAACAACTTGTTATGTAGGTGGTACCTCATTTAGCGGTCTGCTCCAAATGGTAATGATAAACTGTAATTAATATCTTACATTTTTCATGGTAAAGTACTAAAGTAGCCTGCCTTGTACGCCAATGTGATTGCAATGCGCCTACTATAGACCGTTAATAAATTGTACATAGCCCATATACTACGTCATATATGTTTCCACTTAATGTATAGTTGTCTAAAAACATATTGTGTTGGGTGTCCAACAAATTGGAAAAAAGATACACAATTTGTACGGATAAATACTAAATATGCATTTTACCTCAAAGTTAAACTAAATTACTTTTTGTTTTACAATATAAAGCTTATCACGACAAACGTTTTTTTATGTTTCTAAAATGTGGTTTATGTTTGAGAAGCCAGGGTGCATTAATAAAGTGCCCCGTGCCTGTAATAATTTGAGCATTTAATTGCCTTATCAATTGTGACTAATATTTTGCTAATTGTATAAATATGCATTGCATAATTAAGGTAATCAGAAAGTGAAATTGAACTCATATTAATTAAAAAGGTGTGTGGCAATCTTGAATCTCACTTTTCATTAACTCAGTAGTCAGTAGTATTATGTAGTTCAAATACCCATATAGTCGTTATAAGTATTACTAATTAAGGCACTACTCTTAAAATAGGAACTAACTTCGACCTTGCGAAATGAACTCTGGATTCTCGCTTTTATGGATTTTGTGGCTTATATTCACCTTAATTTGGCTGTTAACCTCAGTGCACTCATTATTTCACCTCGAGGGAATCCAGGTAGGAGGCAAAGTGTTTGCAATTTCATATAACAAGAGAGATTAATTAGAATGAAAAGGAAGCTAGATAGACAAACAAGAAATTGGCAGAAAGGTGTCTTGCGTCAAGTAAATAAAGGGGAAGCCAAATTTCATCCTTTTTCTTTGTACACAGAGATTGGAAAAAACTCCTGCATCCGACCAAAATTTTATCCGTCCGTAAAAAATAGTCTTTACACAAATGTCGTAGGCATGCGGAACCGCTACGCACAGGGCGCAGGAACTAGGAATACCTTTTTGGGTTAATTTTTTCAAACTTAACGAAAACATATATTATGAAGTTAAGATTTTGAAATTCACACTGTAGATAGTTGGTTTAATGATGCAAGATGTAACTTCTGTTGATTATGTATGTACTATATTATATTTAAGATTCTGTAATTTTTTAAAAGTAAACCTGCAAAATTTAATTAAAGTTAAAAAATTAAGATATTATAGTAAAGTAAGCAATCAATTCGCTATCAATAAAATGGATATCACCATCGTATCTTTATTAGTTTTTGTTAAAATTCGAAAAAAGTGTCTTGAGTGGAACCGTATGCTTAGGCACTGGGTTCAGGTTCTAAGTGCCTGTGGCATGTATTCCTTCCGTAAGTGTAGAATAGGTAGGCATATTATACTATTATGCTGAGGTATGTACTTACATAAAAAATCGAGTAAACTAAAGTCTCGTAAGTAAATATATCTGCATTTACTATGGAGATTTGAGACATGATTTAAGTGCTAGAACTGGCGCCTACGACTACAACCTACATAACTACTAAAAGAACCAGTTTTGTACCAGAAATTCTAACAAAACATGATATATAGTAATACTTATTATACACTACAGAGGCTATAGCTAAGCTTATCGTTAGCTTTTGAGAGATTCGAACAGAGAGTCAGGGAATCAGTCGTCCTCCTGGACAAGCTCATGAACTATATTTACTATATCCTACGGACGATATATTTTCTTGTCTAAATTCATTTGTTCACCATTGTCAACCTCTCACTTGCTGCTGTCCTGCTGAGCTCCTCAGGATTTTTCTTCCAACAAGGCAAGAACCCGGCGAAACTTACTATAATACAGATACAAGTACAATGTACAAATATAACTACCGAAAGAAGATAGCCAGTCAAAGTTATTCTGCGTTACACTCCGACTTATCTAAAACCTAGTCACCTTAAACTATACACGATCCCATTCGTTCGTTATTATTGTACTTTAGTGCATAGAGCTATAGGTACCTGCTACAAAAGATATTTATTTAGTATGACTTTATCTTCAGAGCCCCTTTCTCAGCTTTGTCACTCTTTGTGCTAACAAAAGTAAGTCAGTGGAAGTGAAGCTCACACCTACATACTTACTACTATCGCGTATTTGGAAAGAATTGTGAGCCATTTGAACTCTAGTCCCCAAATGCTGTAATTGCTCTTAAAGCAAGAAAGGCTACGCTTACGCTTGATCTTCGGACCCTAAATAAATTGTGAGAATTACTCAACGACAGTACTGCACATACCAATCTGCAGCAAATTCTTCACACAATATTATGCAGCTTTCCATTTTGTTTAATGTAATGCGACTCCTGGAACGATGAGATGATCAAATTATCAAATCGCATTCTATTCCCTACTAACCTTGACATGATCATATTATTTTACTGGATAAAGTTAATCGTATGATGTTTATCAACGGATCGAATTACCTACTGATGTGTGCATACACAAGTCACAAGACTACATTAAATGAAGTTAAAGAATATCCTGCACGTGTTATATCTTTTCTACACCTACATATCATATTATTACATGGCCATGGCACAGAAGTTCGTACTCTTCGCACTTTCACAACGGACAAATCCCCAAATGAATTTTTGGATTTATTTTGATACGATCTAACGATCACTCAAGGGCTTTCAGGATATTGTGAAAGTTTCTAACACGAATGGGAAAAATTCTGAAAAACATAGTTTACATGCACATTGACAATTAATCCATGATGTATGGTAGTAATTTACATTAGAAAAAATCATCCATCTTATCATTCTGTTAATATTAATGTCATTAAACGTTCTCTTATATATTACCCATTAATGCAATTTTTATTTTGCAATATGCAGAAATGTATTTCTAAAATTGGTACTTGAAAATTCCCTGTTTGTTATGAAAGATATATTACTCTCGAGCAATATAACACACACTAATAGTGTATGCTTATTCAGAGGACATTTTATGTACTGATACTACTGTATCGTGTTCTTTTTAATTAGTTGGTGCTGTTGCATAGGTATATTTTACACAGTATTTTGCTAATAAACTTAATACATCAGAAGGTCATGAAACAATGCATAGAAACCGGGGAAATTATTTAATTACTTTTGTCGAAAAGTAATAGTCAGAGAATCTGTTATCCAAAGTTGGAAAAAGCTTTGTGGTGTCATATCCGTATCTAGGTATATTAGCTACACGACTTGACCACCCAAAATATTTCATTACGACTAAAAGTGAGGAGTAGGTACTGAGTCATAAAATTTTGTGGTAGTCAGTAGCTACTGAGGTAGTTATATTGCTGCTGGGTGAAGATTCAAAAATAGAAAGAGTTAATTAAAACGCCAACTGAGACTATACGTAGGTAGTAGTAGTAGATTTAAGTTAGTATTTTGTAACAAAGAAGAAGGAATAAATAGTTAGACTGACAATGGGAGTCACTCACCGTTTTTGTGTTGTTTTGTAGTCTGTTGGCTTGGCTTGGGTTTGTTTGTGGGTTGAGTTGTTAAAGTTTGTCGTCGTTTACAGTGCACTTATTATTGGGATGCCTGCCACTACTATGCAATGCAATGGCACACTCAAATAAAGAAATTGCTGTGGGTGATCTGACTGATATTCCAGTTGGTTAGTTTTAGCTTTGTTGTTTGCTCTAGTGCAAAGCAAGGAAGCAATGTATATAGCTGTTAGCTAAACAAAGTTGGTTCTTAGTTTATAGTTAGTGTAACGTGTAGCTGTAACTGTACTGCTGCTGATGATTTCCAGGGTGTCAGATGTTCTGTTGGAATTGATGAAGACTCGAGTCCGTGCCAAAAGTTTTGCTTAAGAGAAAAGCGTTAGGAAATACGGAGATGCGGCGTGGCAGCAACTCAACAAACGCAACTCTATCTTTGTTCCTTAGGATTACAAAAGCCACATATATTTCTCTTGCAGATATATTGCATATCTGTGTTGTGTGTGTACATTCACTTTCCTCCTCCTAGTATAATGTATCTTATTACATTCGATAGACACTGTCTCAAGTGGGAAAGAGCAATAGCAATAGATATGCACACTGAGAATTGCGAAATGAAGGCAACTTCAATAATAACAACTGAGCTCACATCAACATCAAACTATGAAAGAATGGTACTTTCCTGTCTATGTAGCAAGTATCTAGGTATTAAGTAAAACATTGTAACATGACATTGCATCGCCTAACATCAACATCACCATTACCATCACAATCCCCGTACTCCTTACTACCAAATAGTTAGCTTCCTAGCCACTAAACGAAAAGTTAAACAATAATTGGCTGCCTAAATGTTATCTTAACATTTGGTTAACCCATGACTTATAATCAATGTTCTATTACAAAAATACGTTCATGACATGCACTGCATAAGTATAGGCATACCTGTGTTCTTCTAATTGCCGAATGTTTCCTAATTTGTTTTTAGAACTATTTCTAGCCCATAAAATTATATTTTATACTGTGCGGCCTGGCTTGGCAAACTTTTCCACTTACTTATGTACTAACATAAGTTTCTCTATGGATTAGTTTGTCGTAAGTAACTAACTTAGCATGTTAAGTAACTGGCAACACAGAACCTATCTTCTGAAATTATCTGGATTATGTTTCAGGGAGCATTCTAATCCTACTGAAAGTAAAGTCAAATATACACTTTACAAAGTAAACTTACTGTCATCTTACGTTGATGAAATTTGATTTATTTGGCTACACACAATTAGCATCAGCTAAACTGGCTAAAATGTTTGCTTTTGTGTAATGTGTATTTTCTGGATGACAACATTTATTATCTGTATATTATGATTAATTTACTATTTTTTATAGCTACATTAATTATTTACTATTTTTATTTGAACGGAGTTAAATGTCGATTTTCGAAGTAAATCTTCTATGTACTAGGTACCATACATTTCTTGCAGGAAATTCTTTACCTTTTGACTCATAGAACTTCAAACACCTAGTCACCTACTTAAAACAAACTTTCTTTCCAAGTAAGAATATTCGTTGTGTCGAATAAGCTAATAGCTGTCTAGGTACTATACTATATACCTAATTAATTTTGAAGAATATTCTCACAAAGTTAAAGGTCGTCTAAATTTTGGTCAACAAACATTGATAATTAAATTCCATAACTTTACTTTCATTGTTAGCTTAACTTTATGTGTTGACTGACCTTTGCTGACTTTGCAGTCTTCTTGGGCTAATTGTAAGTTTATGTATATGTAATATAAATCAGTAGATAGGTACTAATATGTATTAATATAACATCTTCACTTCTTGTAATGTGTTTCCTATTTTAAGGGCGCAGTTTTGTTTGTAGATAGTACAAATACATTTACGAAACAGTTTCTATCAGTTATATACGATATTAGTATATCGTCTGATAGATTCTACTTGATACTAATGTAAGTATTGTTATCGTAAGTACTTGAGTTCTATCTATCTGTCTTTAGATAGAGTAATTTTTGGTGTATTCTCCAACGAAACGCTAGTAATAGTAGGTATCAAGAAAATAATAGTATTAGCCCAGCCCACCCCTTGGAAGTTTAAGCCAAGCGTACGTATTGTTAGTTTTCTTAGCGCATTAAGTTCTGTTCTGGTTCTGGGCCGGGTTTGGCCTAGACTACTGTGCAATGCAATACCATGTACAGGGCAGGAGGAGATGCTGTTCAGCTCTCCTTCCTATAGAAGAGATATTATTCTTCTTCTTACTTATGTGACTGCGTGTCTCACTTAATACGGAACTAAAGCTGGGGATCCAGATCCAATTCAAGTTAAGTTGGTTCAGTCAGTTAGGTACTAGCACTGCACTGCTTTCTCCAGCATCTCTTTGTATGGATTTGTAGATGGTAGACTACGATAGTATATAGTTTAGAGGACAGATATAATAATATCCGTAGTATTCTATGTATTATCTGTAAGTGTGTACTATGTATAAGAAAGGAACTGACTAAAGATAAGCTGAGGTGTTGACTGAACTCTCTTTCCAAACTCAATTCAAAGTTTCTGTTTTCGATAATGTGAGCAATGTGCACCAGAAAGTTATTGAAGACACTTACTCACATGACATCCCATAAAAGTGTCCTCTCCCAATGTTACTCGGAGCAGAACTCGAGGAGAGGAGTGGAAATCCGTTATGTTGATCGATGTCTTCGATGAGAACTTTAAAATAGTAGTAGCAGTGCATATAAGAGTTAAAGTATTAAAAGATTCCTTACTAATGTTCTTTCTTCTCTGACACATACACATACTTACTTGTTTCTCACTTAAATAATACTACTTACATCAGCAGTGAAGATACTTAATAACAATTTATTTGTTTCCACACATTACATACAATATAGTAATAATAACGATCCCTGTTATCGGAATGCATTCATTTTTTATCCTTTTTCCATATGTATGTATAGTAAATAGTCACATTGGCAGGGATTTGAATTTGAAGAGCATTCAAATTATATAAATGAATTTACCGTGTGCTGGTCTTTGTGTAAATCCGGAATTTTCCAACTGTAAAATAGTAATATAAGTAGTAGTGCATAAGTCAGTAGATTAAATTAGGTCTGTGTACTTATTGCACAAAAGGAGAAAGCAGCCGCTGTGTAAATACGAGTGGGAAGCTGCTCTGACTCTGGTCTATTGCTTCACCGACTTGAATAACATTATTGTGTTGAATTATAATTGAAGTACTGTTAATATGTGCAATGTATGTAAAGTAGATAACTTTCTGGTTATGTTTACTTAGGTGAGGAGTAATGGTGTAAGCAAAGATAAATTGTAAGTTGAAACTTGTTAAGGAAAAAAGTGTAAAATGGAAAGGTGTTGAAGAGTAATTTAATGTTGACAGCCTTTGGTAGGAATGTTAACCCAAGAGATTGGAAGGGAATCGAGAGGAAAATCTTCTCATCGTCATCAGTCTATGTAGCTCTAGTCTCACTCTGCCTTTACTTTAGCTTTCCCCTTCACTTGAATTGAATTGAATTGATTCAGCTTTTTCAGAGTGTCTCCGCTTACTTACTTACTAACTTAAGTTAGCTGGAGTTCACTTGGATCTTCTTTTCCTTTGGCTTTGCTCTGCTTTCTTCTCAATTAACTTAAGTAAGTGTAACTTAAAACCACCAGCCAAAAATGGGGTAAACTCGTAAACTCGTAGACTGTTGTGGTTTGGTTTAATCCTCCTTTTCTCTGACGTACGCACATAAGCAATTTGAGAATGATAACCAGAATATTTAGTGGTTATGACGAGCTATTTATTTTGAAGTATAGTATTTTAACTAATATAGTAATACTTGGAAAGTTTCCCTAATATCAGTAAAAACAAATAAACTTTTGGGACGATCTGTTATTAGTGGGTTAAATTTTGTGACCTGCCTTGCCGACCTTCTAGATAGTAGATGAATTGCTTGCAACAAGCAAAGCAAATCACGCACTGGGGGAGGGAGTCAAAGGCAAGACAAATCAAGTCGGTTTATCTGAAGATATACATTTATGTATGTTAAAAAGTATTGCACAGTATGTTCTACTGTATATAAGTTGTATGTTTAGTAGTAGTGTAGCTTTGTAGCTCCTTATTCAATGTAACTTTCGTTTAGTATTTGGGTTATAAGAATACGACGAAGAAGTTAGGACACGACGGCTGACGATGTGTGTAAGGGAACTGAACTGCAAGTGAGCGAGTAAAATGTGTGACAGAGAGCGAGAGCCAAAGCCGAAGGAAACCAGCGCTTGCTCTTCCTCTAATTCCAACTTACTCAACCCGACTCAAGTCAACTCAACTCAACTCAACTCTCTACTCTAAACTCTACTTTACTCACCCGTAGTCGTAGTACTACGGAGTATCCAGTACATACACCACTACCACTACAACTAGAAATTTATATAAACGAATCCTCTGACTCTGCTGCTTCTATTTCTTCTCCCGCACTCACTGAGACTGAACTCTTGAACGTCTTCGGTGCGGTGGTGGATGTGGATTCATTTCTTCGGTTGCTTTGCTAGATTCTTGTTCATCTCTACTCTAGTACGATGTACATAGTACATAGCACATAGTACTATTATGGAGAATCCTCCGATGTTGAGTAGAACTACACTATCTGTGTGCAATAGTAATAAGCAAGTACAAGTGATATCTAATGTTTCATGTAGAAACGTGTGATGTACTCTCCATTCCACTTGAATCTGTTTCCTTTACTTTCCCTTAGCTTGGTTGACTTTGAGTTAAGTGAAAATTGCACTTCCATTCCACCAAGTATTAGTATATGTCCAGTACAAGTCCAGTCCAGCCACCAGAGCAGAAGGAGAAGACCAACTGGCAAAAGACAGCACAGGGAGAGTGCATGCAGTGAAAATAAAATCATTTTTGCAAGAGAGGAGGAGAAAATTCGAGTACTTATTGCAAGTACGGTTAGAATGGCTTTTTAGCATAGTCCTCGCCTTGCCATAGCTGATGAACTGCGTTTATTTCAGGAGTAGGTATGAAACCTAAAGAAGGCTGGACCTGGAACAGTAACAGTGAGAATAAGTTCAGGCCAAAGTAGAAAAATCACTGCAGGAGTCTCATAGTTGTAGAGGAGCTAAATGTCTCTGCCATTCCAACACTTCTGATGCTGACTTATCTTATTTCAAACCACAACGATCCATTTAGGATCTACCACACAGAATGTTATACCTATTACTCTACTCCAACCAGAGCCAGGCTGACTGACCGAGATCAGCACTAACCAAACCACCCGCACCCACCCTTAATGCTACTCTACTCTTTATTGATATAAAACAAAGTTGAAATCTTATGGAAACGGTAAGCGTATGCTTAGGTATGAATTAGTATATAAATTATTAAAGTATTTTATACTAATACTTACAGCTACCAGGTGTCCTTATTTTTGGCATTCCATTTTCATCGTTCCTTGTCAGATGTACATATTTTAATTGTTATGGTGTAGCTTGTTTTATAGAAAACGCACAAAACTTTGACTATCCGATTTTATTCTGTAAGAATTGGCTAACTTGATTAATAATGTCTTAAGATTTATTAATAGCTACGTATTTTGCTTCCACTTCCCCAAATTTCCATTTTTGAACCTTGATATGTGTGTTGGTCGAGAGAAAGTTTCAATTTTTGTCTTCTGGGATCTGGTTGCCCTAACCTTAGCACTAAGGATGAAGTATATCATTGTCTCAATGTCGTGTGACTTACAAACAATTAGCGAGTAAATACTACATTGATACCTACCACCCATATACCATCTTCCTTGCACCAACGAAGTAAGCGAGCAAAAGTAGTATTTTATACACGGGCCAGTGATGTGGAGTCCTAGTTGTAAGGACTACATTTTACAAGGCCAGTTCACTGCACTTTCAACTTCTCCACAGGAATCCTGTTATAGTTTTACACTGACTGAACTGAACTTTAGTATTTATTCAGTTCCTTCCTCCAGTAAATCCCACCCTTTTTTCCTTGTCTTCCTTTTAGTCCTTAGCTGTCCATTTACAGATATATTATTACAAGGGTAGGATTCTACCTTCGACTACAATCTACAGTATATATAAATACTAAGGCTATATGTATCTGTACATACTGTACTCAGGTATAAATTTTAGTCTTTCTCTTCCTTGATAATAATGAATGTTATTATTTCTATTTCTTCTGCTTCCCCTCACTCTCCAGAGTCTTAGAGTATTAACAACATTACTTACTTTCTCCACTACAACATAGACAGATACTGATAGCTGAGAGTACAATATACTTATTTTTAGTTAAGGTATCAGGTATAGAATGTTTCCACATTCTATGGGTACAAATACAAAGTCCATAGCAATGTAATGCAATGGGGTTATTATTATTATTGTACGAGGCATTACAATCAGTTGTATCGCATCGCAGTGCATCCAACAAACGTACAACTGCTGTTGTCTTGTGTAGAGTGGAGGAGCACGGATGCATTATATTACTACAACATCCCATTCTATATTGCATTGCTGCGTACCTACGTCTCTAACTTTGGTTTCCTCCTCTGTTCGTGTTCGTGTGGTCTTCCCAGTACTAGACAACATAGCAAAAAGTAGAAAGATTTCAGGCAGGAATTCTCTCCAAAAGCCATGCAAGCTCTGCAACCGAAGAGCAAGAAATAAGAAAGTTAAGAGCCTACACTACGTATACTTACTACATAGACCTACATATATTTTGATTCACCTAGAGTTCTCCACAGCACTCATTACTTACTTACCTAACCTTTCTTCCAAAGAATTACCTACTTCCCTTCCTACCACAGAAATCTTCTTTCATCCTCCTTTTCATAGGTAGAAGAAAGTCTGTCATGTCCCTGTAGCTAGATGAGTATCCTAGTAGACATTATTTAGTAGGTACTTATAGTACTTACCTACTCATTGTGCGCTTATTCGAAGAAAGCTTGAAAGTCTTCTTAGAAATATATTGCAATTGAAGAATTACCGTGGAATCTAATTGTAGCATTAACAGATTCAGGTGCGTATACAAAAATTTTTAAATACAAAGATTTAGTAATTTTGTAGCCTTAATGGTTTTAAAAATGATTTCATGCACTTATAAAATATACTATTGTCGTTTTGTAGCATTAATCATTTTAAATATCAGTTCAACACGTTTTTAAAAAGTCCAGATTTCCAAGAAATGTAGCTGTGTGGTAAGAAAAAATATTGAATAGGTATAGATCCGTTGGAATTAAGCCATTGAACTGGATCCCTTTATTACGAAGTTCGCTAAAAGGAGTATAAATAATATTTCAACAACAAAGTATCAATAACAAGCAAAGTTTGGAAATACTGGTATCTAATACCTACGAATTTAACTATTATTGATACGAGTAGAATATTTGATGTACTTTTCTACGCACTTTTGTGTCAAATACTACTATAGATAACATAATATGATGTATGTTTTCTTCTGGTCCTCTTTCAATGAACTTATTATTCATGTTGACTACTGTGTGAGTTTGAACATTGAAACTGCAAAAGTTTTTGTCCAGCATCGGATGATTCGATTGGCTGACCCACCATTATACACATAGTAGACATGAGTTATGAACGGTGCTTCCACTATACTACAATAGAATATGAAAGTGCTTAGTACTTCAGAAAGAAGAATTTTGACTGAAATCACATAATTTTCTATTGAGTGCAAGTTATGTGAAATAAGTTGGCTTCCTAGCATTTCTTACACCAACTTTCAGATACCTACTACAATAAATCTTACGATGTGCTTATTGTGCGTACCATTGCATCTTACGACTTTTCTCAGCGTAAGAACTTTATCTATTGCGTATTTTGTGTTATTTTTATATCTAGATCTTATCTTACGGGGTCTAGCCGATGAGCCTAATAATCTAGGACAGGTCAGGAATAAATGCCAAAGCAATCTACTTCATACTGATAGAAAGAGAGATTATTATATCTGTGTATCTGAATGTGAGTAAATATATGCATACGCTTTGTTCGCTCTCCCTGTGGAATGGAATCCAATTTACGCGAGCATTAAATTAGACTGGAATGACTGTAAAAACGCATAGTGTACACACTTCAGAGCGTTAATGTAAGTACATGTTACATTTGCATACAATAATGGAAACCATACACTACTGCACTGGCCTACTTCATCTTATCGTTAGCCAAGTTATGTAATACGACATGTTTAATGCTCTCTACACTGAAAAAGTGTGGTTGCCAAAATTTACCACGGATCGTCAATTGAAATACCATATCTTTTCATGTGAAACAGATTACAACTCAGACATGTACGTAGATTAAGAATACTTTGACACAATATTATACTACACACATCGTCACTATTCTTTAAGGTATCACAGCAGCCAGTGCCATTTAGTTCTTCGTAAACTAGTTCAATTTATAAATATTATCACAAGATACAATCTCTAAAATTAATGATCCTTAAGTCTTACTGCTGGTTAAAATGGTGGTTTGACTTTGAACTCCGAAGCAAAGATCTGACTTTTCCACGGCCACTTGCAAAAATTTAAAAGTTACAATTTCTTTCATTTATCATAAATAGTTAAATATTATGTAGATGATGCATCTTGGGAATTACGTAATAGTAAAGTGGGTAAGTAAATATTAAAGCTTGATTTGAACTGAAATCATCTGTAAAGTTATTTATTTATTTAATTATTCTTTAGTTATCCTTGTGATTGCAGTATTTCGTTCTTTTAAACGTAGTTTTACGCAAAGCATGTAGAACACTGGCTTTACATCTCATGCAAAATAGACATAATTCGAATACAAGTGGTATAAAATGTCTAGATTGTCACTCCAGCAGTACAGGCAATAGGCCCAAGTGCGTAGAATATTGCTTATAATATTGTGCCGTATTGGCCTTTCATTGGAGAATAATAGTGAAAGTAGGTAGCATAGTAGGAAGTCTGACAGGTGTGTGGCAATTTAATAAAGACGTCCATAGTAGTAGGTGAGGTGAGAGTTGGCATAAAAGATGGATTTCTAATTTAATTGGGATTGGGAATAACAATTTCTTGGTATTCCAAAGAAAGGACCAGTAGTATTCAATTCGTGGAAAGTAAACTAATTGGAAAATTCCTATTGTAGAAACATAAATGACGTATTGGCGTAATATGCTTTGGAGCTAAAAATTCGCATGCAGTCTTCCTTGTTGGAGGGATCCACTCCACCAAATATTTATTAAATAAAATTTCCTTTGTGCGCCCAATAATAAAGTTGAACATTGAAGATGGTAGCTACGTGATTGCAAGTCGGCAAGATTCTTCTGTTCTGCTAATGAATGTCTGCCAATGCCAAACGCGGTGTAGGCATGCTAATATTATTTTCCTACCCGACCTTTACCTATATTTATTAAATACAAAAGTATAGCAAACCCATGGCTGTGCCATAGATGTAATAAAGGAGCACTGGGTTTCTTTCTTTGGTGGGGAAAATATAATTCTGTGTATTAAGAGCCCAGAAATAAAAATAAACGTGATTCAATTAGAATTGTAAATAGGCTGCCCTTGTTGCACTACTTTGGCAGTTAAGAAAGTTAAGAAGTACTTAGAAACGGGAAATCTAATATTGAAGGCTACTATGTAGGGTTAAATGGGTAGTTGTTAGTAGAAGATGTGCAATAAAATGCACATAAGGATAGAGTGTTAGATGTAAAAGGAGCAGGAGAGAGTCGATGCAGTTAATATAATGTCCAGCAACAATGAGTAGAATATAAAGAATGTGCATAGAATGTCAGTTCAGTTGAGAATAAAGGACAGGAACGAGGACACGGGGGGCGATAAATAAATAACTCAAAGAAGAAACCACAACCCGGGATCGGACATTGAGACACAATGAGAAAGCTAAAGTGATTTAAGTAAGAAAGTAATGAGACAAGATTAATTGCTATAAGGTAACCAAGAATGTCAAGTGCAATCAAAAGATTCATTCCCCTTTCATATCCCATTTATTGTCCCTTTCAGCTTCAGTCTATTGAATTCATGCACCAGCTAAATGGTTCCAATTCCACTTATACGCTCTCGCACAAAATAAAATAATATTATTGTCGTAGATAATGAAAGTGGGCCTACAGCGCCCTTGAAATATAATTATATAATACATACCAGAAAGTATATAGTACCAGAGGCGTAAATCGGGTAGCCCACCCGACTCCGTTTCTGGTTCTGTCCTATTTTTCTAAAATTATTTACATCGGATCAGGTTCTCGAGTTCACATTTAACGGGGTCGGTTCTGGCAATGGAATTGTCAAAGATTTACACCTTATGCGTCTAATCTGGAAACTTTTTAATGGCCAAAAGATAAAATTAATCCGAATAATTTGCCAGTTCACTTTTAGTAATAATCTGTATTTTTCAGGAGACACAAATGGCAAAAAGCGTAAATTTATGTTTCAATATACATATTCTTAAATAAATATAAAATGGGCCTCTTGTATTTAAGTCTTACATGTTACAGTGTAAAGTATAATTAAGGGCAAAAAAATGTATATGAAATGGCGAAAAGGAGGGAACAACCAAGAGGGCACACATCAGTGCTATATTTATGTTTCTCATTTATGTAATGTCTTAGGGTTGGTATAATTGCATAGGGACATAACAAATAGCAGCAATGGGAAGAGGCAAGAGTAAGAGAACATAAAGTCACCAACATGAATAACGATTTAGTTAGTTACTGTCAGTTTCCCAATAATTTGTGAAGCTAACTACATACTAAGTATTTAGGTACTAACGAGAGTAAATAGCGATAATGCTCCTATGCTGAAGGCTCAAGTATACAGATAAGTGGAGTATTTATGTCGTAAGGTAGGAATAGTTGCCTCATTTAATTAATTTAGTTGGACAAGGGAAGGTACCTACATAAATAGTTTCAAATGTTGCGATTCCTCCTCCTCGTACATACCTAAAATATCTATACATACTTACTTATCTCTTATCCTAAGTATTCAATGAAGTGAACAACAACTAGAAGCGAGAATAGAATAACAGAACATATCATCCAAAGCTAATAGAAAATTAGCATACTTAATGAAGTTTAAGAAATTGAAGGAGGACACAAGAGGAGATAAATGTATGTATTTACATCTCCAGTGTATTTATGTATCTAAAGTATATATCTCTAATGTTGCAATTCGAATTCAAGAGAAAATAACAGTTTTCAGTGTTCCCAGTCTGCTCAGTTATACGGGTAGGAGATCTAGAAAATAAAAGCGATGTTCTTAAGCCAATTCCGCAGGTTTCTCAATGCTTTCTCCTTCCTTTCACGTCCTTTTTCTTTATAGGGCAGTTGGAGAAACAAAACCATCCCAGAGGAAAACATAGTTCTTTTAGAATTTGGCAGTTTAGAATTCTATGTAGTAGAAATAGAGCTTTTGAAGGAATTGTCATCGGAGACAAGTGTGCCAAGCCGTGCCACGTATACTATACTACGCACCTATTATGTTGTACTGTATACACACATGCTACAGATCAGGGATTCCTGGGGACCCTTTTGTAGAACCTTAGAATACCATAGACCATAAACAACTTCGCAAATATTTTATGAGTTATTTAATTAGCAACAATCTTACAGACTTACAAATTCATATAATACTGGTTAAAAAAATGGTCACTGAAAACATGCATATTGTGTCAAGAGCAAACAATTTTTGCATATGTCCCAATCTCTATTTCAACATGGTTTCGTAATAGAAATGCCTTTTTCAAATAAAAATTATCGATTAGTCCAATTTTTGAGTTTTAATCTTTGCCTATCAGAAAAATAAAATGTTTTGCAAAAATTTTAATTCAACACGGTGTTGAAAGGTTTCATGTTAGAATCCTGACACTCACTGTAAAAGATAGACAGAGATCCATACAGACAGTGAGACAGACAGTCACACATAACAATCATTATACTTAGGAGGACTGTGTAAAGGAAGAAGCAGCAGCAGCTGACTAGGATCTCTTCCACTCCCATACAATAGATTCGGAGTTCAACTTTCTCCGACCTAGAAATCATCCTCCGTCTTCGTCCAGTGTATCTGGAAACTTTTTTCAATCAGACGAAACTTTTATCATGACTCTGATTGACTACTTGTTCAAAAGTCGTTTGTTTCGGTTCCCATATCTCTGTTTTCCCACCCTCTCATCCTGTTTACTATACACTATATGTAGTCAACAAAGAATCTGCCAACTGGCTAAAGTAAACTCGTCAGTTTCTATTTCCAGTGAAAATAGAGGCTGAAGGAAATTATATACACTTACTGTTACTTATTATGCCATTAATAGTTTACTTTCCGGCATGAGCTGGCGCTCAAGGGATCATGCAAAAAGAACGGCGCTAAAACTGTTATGACGCTTTTGATTTATTGTCTAACTTTTGATAGGCATTTAAATATTGATGGAAATTGAAGTATAGGTACTTGAAACAAGTAGAAAATGTATCTTTATTTGAAAGGCGCATATTTAGCATAATTTCAATAATGTTTGCAATAATATGTGTACATATTAGTCATTACAAAAAAATGCTTTTTGTGTTAAAATTTAGAATGATATTCAAATAGATATATAATACGTAACCTATTACGTACCGTGTAAATGGTAACATCAGGCGGTGGGTACTACATACATACGTAGTCGTTTTAACGTTTCTAGTACTTTAACTACCTAATTACTATTACTAATTAGATAATCAATGAATAAATTTAAGTGCTTACAAGTGTTCAAATATAGATTGTACATATTGATTTCGATATCTTGATATGTGTAAGTGAGATACCTATTTCGGTGGGTGCCTATATTGTTTTGCTACCTACCTTAAGTAATTGTTGACCTTATGTCCTCTCTTAGTAATTACTTAACTGCCGTGTTGAATCCTCCTTTCAAATGTCATCAGGGTTAAGCTTAAAGAGCTAACGATGTGCCGAAGGAAAGTAAAGCCTTTCTCAATGGAGTTCTGATAGCAGAAGGCGCGTTGCGATGTAATGAGTTATCCAAGCCGGTGTACATTAATCTAAAGGAGCATAGAGCAACCTTTAGAAATATGATATCACTTGGATAGGATTCTGTCTTTGATAAGTCGAGTTGCTAATATCTTTCTTACTTAAGCGCTTATAGGGCAACAAGGCATTCAATATTTCATCAGTTGAGAGAGGAAGGCGAGCGAGTGTTCTTGGATAACCTAACTAGCTATTCCCTTAACAACTTATTGTCTAGTCTCTAAAGGAATGCACTATGTACAATCGATTATGGGATGGAATGTGAGAAGATAAAAGGAACCATTCACTCAATCAGAAATACTAAATAGAACCAGACAACGAACTGCACAGATTTTGCTCCTTAATTTCTCCACCAATACATAATTATTTATTCCGGGCGTTGGATATAATATATTATTGATAAATATCATTCGTTCCGTTTCCGTTACCTACAAAGGTTTATATGCACCACAAAGCAAACTCAAAGCAATAATATTGTGTGTACTTCATTCTAAAATTAGAAATAAAACACAGTTAGGGAGGAGAATGACGTACATTGGTACACCGAATCTGTGTTACTAATATAATTGCAGATCTATGTGTTGCATGCAATTTGCTTTCTTTCTGAGAAACGACTGTTTGTGCAATTGATTATGTATAAATGAAAATAAATCAAAGACTATGTTTGCGTAGCCCAGTAATTATGTATAATAATTTATTTTATGTCTCCCCAACGCGGAAACGTATAAACAAACGTATTTGTATTTGGTCACTTAATTTTATATTATTTCCGATGATTGATTGCAATTTGACTATACGTTTCACAGAATGAAACATGACTTTTATGTGTACCTTATAAGAAAATCGCACGAAAATTATCGATTGTGAATTTTTTGTCTGAGATTACTGATATTTGCATTCACTATATAAATATGCATGTTCAGCAGAAGGTGCAGGTTCAAAGTTCTCTCAGAAACTTTGATCAAAACAAAAACAAAGTAGTAAGAACATGTGTATGTAGTAACATTTGGGCGACTTTACGTAAGCTGGAATTCCAAATAGCAAATTGTGTAGGTGGAATTGCTGGAGCATAATTTGGAAGGAACATAATATTCCGAAAGTAGGAATATGCGAACAAAGTTGCGTAAATTTGTTTGTATTCAACTTTCTGTGCATAACACGGGAAAATAATAAAGGCTTGATTAATCAAATAAATAATTCTACAGGATTGTCGTAACAGAATGAAAAATCTTATTTGTTTCCTACGCAAATTAACCGTTAACTTTAATATCCACTACTTTGTTTGCTTGGAAGGTGTTCAAGGCAAAGTGTAGTCCTTTTCTGTGGCACTCACACTCGTCGATACATTTACGGAAAGGTTTTTATGAACCAGCGGAAAGAGAAACCTACTTTTCCTTTCCCTTCCTCATCCTTTTGGTATAAAGCACCTAATTCTATACAAGGTCCAATATTATTCAGTAATAAAGTATATGTAATAGGCACGCTATACTACCGTCATGTTCCATTTTTGACACTGTTGGTTCAAGGTTAGAAATTTATACTGTTCGTATTTAAAGATGCATAAAATATTCCGGCCAGCATACTTGTTAAGTTCCATAGACCAAAAATCCAAAACCCTTTTAGATGAAAATTTTGTGACAGCAAATAATTATGTTCAAAATAATTTATACCCTTAAAACAAAAAATTAGCAACGATGGCGTCAATTTTAATTTCTTACCAACAGTAGATTTGGTTAAAACAAATTAAAGCTTTTTGAAAGTGGAACTACATGACTAGCAACATGGCTCCATATGCCTGAGATACTATGTGGCTACGAAATATTTACTGATATTTACTACACCAGATTCGTAAATAACCTTTAGGTAAGCAGGGACCTAGCCACCTACCTAATATGTAATATAATATAATACAATGTTTACTGCCAACATCCAAAAGGAGAAAGCTTTTTGGTGTTTTCTTGTTTATATTTATTACTTTGGGTTAGATATACAGCAATACAGATACAGATTTTTAACACCCAGCACGAGTCTATCGGTTTAGTTTAGTAGCACGGCAAGCAGATTTGGAGGTGTTTTTTGTAGCTATCAAAGGGGCATATATATTTCATATCGTATCATGTCGTGTCCTATTGTATGTATTGTACTGCATTGTCCTGCATGACTGAACAGTTGCATTACTAGTACCAGACCAGCCAACCCAGCCGAATCCAATAGAACAGGAGTGAATACGGAAAAATATCTACAATACAGCGTTATTGGGAATTTGCCCACTTTCACTCTCAAAGCCTAATCGCAGGTATGCTTATCTATCCATGCACTATTTAACTTTCATCTATTTCATTATATACAATATTAAAGGTGCTACCCTACCCTGGTCTGATTTGGCATGTCACAATGCAAATGCAAGTTGCATAGTAAACCCACTCATACACTAGACTAGATTACAAGGAAATTTATTAATCCAAAAGTACGGATACAATCTAACGTACACTTTACCACTTTCTTAATTTGAGTAGAAGACACACAATCGCTTTTCTAGCTTTTATTGAGAGTTCCTTAACATAGTTGGCTTGCTTTGGAAGAGGATTGCGAATTTAGAAAGGAAGAGTGGATCATGCATATTCGCGGAACATGGGAGAAGTTAAGACAATAGCCATATAATATGGATATTTCTCATCCTAGGATTACGCAAATGGAATTCCATGCCAAGTTCCATGTTTAGTCTACAGAATATCATGTATGTACCTATATATGTAGGCGGTAAGTTACACATTCCGAGTCATTTTGACATTTGTCAAAATTTTCAAATTGTGCAAAGATTTTCAAAAATTTAATATTATAAAATGAAACACTTTTCTGGGAGATTTTGACAAACAGAAAGCAAACAATTCTTAAGAAAAATATTTCCTTCGAATTAACCAAGCTGCAGCAAGCATTTGGGTTTTTAAAATTTAATTAATTGGTATCCAAACTGATTAGGCGTCATACCTAAATGCCGGCATATCTAAATTCCCTACACATATATGTACGGATGGAAAAGGTAGAGATATGCTCAAAGACTCGGACAACGGTTGTCTAGTTTCATTCGTTACATGCTGAATTTTTCATCAGCTCACAAATCTCAGGTTGGCCATTCTGGTGGCTGAACAGTCAATATCAATAACATATAAATACATTGGCGGTGTATTTATATCTATTCGATTATTGACCCTACAATATGCAACATGAGGATTCTGAAAGTAGTACAGTATAGTGGTACCGTACAGTAATCTTCAGATGGGTCTAATATAACTTTTGCTTTATTTTATTACATAAGTAACGACAACAACTACGACTGCAAACTATTGCTTTATTTTCTTTCGCTAACATTATAATATCATGAAAGATGGCAAATTTTAACACTGGAGGATATACTACTTAAATAATAACAAAACTGTCAATCCCAATAACAAAGTATAATTGAAGTTTAATGGATGACATGTAACAAGTAACTTAATTCGATAATATCTCATTTCGTTGTGCAAATACAAGGCATCGATATAAAAAATTACTCTATTCACTATCAATCATTACTCTATGACAAGGTTGACAAATTATATAGTATGTATGGCAGACTAAATGGCAAGGCAGATTAAATTCCAAGATTGGGAGTAGGTATATTTTGTTAGGAGGAATGGCATAATGTCATACTTCAGTCGTAATACATTTAAAGGTTTGGGTACTGGTACTGTGGACAAATAAAAGTCTTAAGTTATAATATTTTATGAAAGATATTAAAGAATTTTATTTAATATTTATTTAATGTTAATAAGTTAGTGTTTTAAAAACTGCCAAGCCACTGTATACAGCCCGCCCGAGTGAGTGTATTGCTGCATAATTACGACAAATATCCTTA
>JAQFYC010001567.1:0-32814 GCA_034694165.1 Tomocerus mixtus | reverse complement strand
AATTTTCGAAAAATACAATATAAGTTTTGATATATTTAGTGTACATAGAGTTCTTCTATACATGACTTTAACTAAACATTTTGTCTAATGTCTTGCACCATTTATGTGGATACCTACATTATAAGTATTATTGGAAGCTGTACAAATAGAGTCTATATATTAAAGACTCATTACATTTTCTATCCTTGAGTGGAAAGGCTGCTGAGGTACTTAAGTATCAATTAATTAAGTAGTGAACTGAACTAAACACCTTAAACTTATCTTTTCCTAGTAGATTCTAATTAGTTTCTGCTTCCATTAAGTAATTAAATGAATTATAGTATTTCATCTGTACGTACAGTAATTCCGATTTCAAAAGCCCTAAGGTACTTAAGTTTAAAATTGCTCCACAATAAGTTTGCAAACATATTTTTCTGTATTACATTTCTAAAAATTACAATTTTTGTCTTCAGATTGCAATTTGTTTAATGGTGAAAGATTTTAGCTAAAGTTTTCAGAAAATCATATCATTAGTTGTTGCCTTTTCTTGTTCTGACATCATAATGGTAATAGTGACGAGCTAGGTTATGTATAACTACCTAGGTATATAATTACTTAATTGATATTCTGTTGTGTCCCATTGCCGAGCAGGTTGTTTATTTAACCAAGAGAGTCTAGCTATTGATATTGTTCACCCAAAACTCTTTATAATATAATATGCCAAGCATTTATTCATGTTCATGAATTTTAGAGGCTCCTTTGACTATATTTACATAATATCTCTTCAATACACCAGTAACAAGGTATATAGCTTACCTAACTGTTATTTAAGTTTGAGACTGGAATAATAATATTTATGCCATGGGCTAGGATTTAGGATTGTACTATTGTTTCCCGTTCTTCCGCATAAATCCATTCGTAATACATACTAATAGATACTACTACATACTTAAATCCTCTAATCCTCATATGAATTAGGATTAGCTTAAGAATGTTGTTGTCTTATTATCCTGCCCTGTCCAAATTGTTGTTTGCTAAGTAGCTGCAGCTGCCAATAAGTAATGATAAGGGAATACTACTACAAGAGGAAATTTTCTTATACTAATATAATATGTCCTTACATGTACATAGATTCATTTATTATTTGTATACCGTCTGTGATATTGAAATATTGAATATTGAAGAGTAAGAGTCAGTGGAGGATAATCCACTTGTTTGTATTTGTGTTTATCTGTACATAACATATAAGTAAGTAGTAAATAGTATTACTATAAAATTGCTATGCATGTAATAGCAAAGTTTATTATCACTAGCAACAAGTGTATGTAAGTAATTGAGAGGATGTGGAAGTTTTTGTGTAGATATGTCTGTGATATCTTATATGTAAGTATTCTGTAATGGTAAGTAGACGGACAGAGTTAAAGGCAATAGGCAATACACAACAACTACCATTTACCATACACAGCGGAATTGTACAACATAAATAATAAAAGTTAGAAGGATAAGAAGGATTTAGTTAGTAAGTATAGTTAAGTGAGGATAGGCTTTGGAGGAAAATCAAGCAAAGGAAAGGAACCCGTACGTATGCAGACGTAGAGTGAGGAAGAATCACCTCCAGCGAGAAATTCCTTTCAGTCATTACAACATAACAGTCATCACGTCACAGAACTCTGTCTCTTGCTCAACTTGAACGAGTCAACATGTCAAAAACTGCCTTAGTCACTGGAGGTAACCAAATTCATCTTTTATTTATTTATATTTTTTAATTTATATATTCTATTCAGTTTTTTGAATTATATATTTATGTCGTAAATATTTAGTAGCTACTATTTGTGGTTAAGTAACTTATTTTTATTTTACCATTTACCATTTACAATTTACGCAAAATTATGTAAGAGAAATTGTATTACAGTATTACTAAATAGTTACCTATATGATTAGCAATATTCTTAACTAGTATTTAATGTGTAGACTAAAGTGTGGCTACATGTAATGTCGTGCTTTATTTAGCTAAATTCTTAGATACTTTTACTTAATAATGTATTTCCTGTAATCTATATTTTATATTTTGCGTGTACGTTGTAAATATTTAATATAATTGTTAATTAATTGGTTATTAATTATCCAATTAATTTCCTAGTGCCATGAAGAAGAGAAGTATTGACAGTTTCATAATATTTTGAAACTTTTCTATTTGAATTTTTGCTTAGGTGCTGGATACATCGGGAGCCACTGCTGTGTGGAACTCCTCAACGCTGGCTATGAAGTCGTGGCCATTGACAACTTTACAAATTGGTACATTTATTTTGAATTTTGGAAGAGATTTGGAAGCTACGATAAGAGTTGAATTATATTATGAATTATTTATGATTGTTTCCAGTGTGGAAGATGCACAAGGAAAGGCACCGGCTCTAATTCGTGTTGAGAAAATTACAGGGAAAAAAATAAACTTCCACAAATGCGACCTCCTAGATGCAGATAAACTATTTAAAATTTTCAAACAGGTATCTACAATAATTATCATTGCGATTTTGTGTCCCTGCTAAAATTAGTATAAATGATAAATGAAAATTAATTAACCTTTTTAGAATTTAGTTATTTTAAATATTATGAAGTTACTAAATATAGCCGTGAGAATGTTCTACAGCTAATTTATAAAAGTTTAGGTCAAAATAAACAAAACATTTTTGTTTTCAGTATGGGAAAATCGACTGTGTTATCCATTTCGCAGCGCTGAAAGCCGTGGGAGAGTCGATGCAGCTGCCTCTTCAATACTACAAAAATAACCTCATCGGAACCATTAATTTGCTTGAGGTCAGCCACACACAGTTTAATAAAAACTGGAATCACATCCTAAAGCTATTAAAATACTTTTTCAATTATTTAAGCGAAAATCTTAGTAATTCTTTGAATTAATTTGATAGATAATTAAATATAAGGCATCTGCAATGAAAATATAGTTCTATCCACATTAAATTGGATATAGATTCATTTTATTATATAAAGAATTCACACAGATGCGTAGCATCAGTAGAAATGACATAAATTAACAGGTGGATTGGATATTTTTGTCTGTACTATGCTGGACTGGGCTGGAGAAATAATTTTTGCAAGGATATTTTAGGTACCTAATAGTTATGTATCCTAAACATCAATTGGAAATATAAATACAATAAGCCAGATTCTGAGAAGAGTTCATTAATAGAATCTCTTATATAATAAGTGTAATGTTATGTATATGTATGCGATTACGCTTGAGACGTCACTCTCTTGTCTGCAGATGTGAAATTGCATAATAGTTTAGCAAATAGACTACGATATAATATTTGCGGAGATAAATCTGCGTCTCTTGCCATGTCATTATTCAACAAGGTCATTATCAAAATTATCAAGGTCTGTTCTGTTTCTTTATCCACAGGCAATGCAAACCGTCGGCTGCTACCAACTTGTATTCTCCAGGTACCGAGATTTATATTCGCTATAATTTATTACGAGAAACTGTAACATGTTTTATTTTGCTATCCATATACATTATACGTATTCTTGTGCTTTTTATTCGGTATATGGAGATTGAGATGATAAAACTGTATTTGCATATTATATGCACGATATGTATGTATATATATGTTGTTCTGTACAAGTGGAGTTTTAGTATATTATGTAATGATTGACTAAATTCACTAAATGTAAGATGTTTAATGATGTTGTCTTACTCGCAAATAAATGTAGTGTAGTGTAGTAAACAGTAGATATACA
Source organism: Tomocerus mixtus (assembly GCA_034694165.1). Taxonomy (NCBI): domain Eukaryota; kingdom Metazoa; phylum Arthropoda; class Collembola; order Entomobryomorpha; family Tomoceridae; genus Tomocerus; species Tomocerus mixtus. The sequence goes on along the minus strand of JAQFYC010001567.1, from coordinate 29,079 downwards.
GAACATTTACTATTTACGTAGATATATTTTAATTTAATTATTGTGGCGCTAATTGAATGAATGAAAAATCTTGCGGCTCTTTAAGATGATGACGCAATTTACGATGTTACACATGCACGTGCATTTTATCAGTATCAGAACAATTAATTAAGATTTTTTATTTACATTCCTGCAGCTCATGTTGCGTTTATGGTGACCCAGAAACACTGCCCATCGTCGAAGGTATTTTATTTTTTGATAATCAACAAATCTGTTATTTAAATGCAACAAATATGAATTCTGTTGTTGGCTTTGCAAATAAAGCATAGAAAAATGATGTGTTTTTGTCTCTTTGACCTGTGACCTAATAGTAATATGTATGAAATTCTTTTGCAGAGCACCCGACAGGAAATGTAACAAATGTTTACGGAAGGACAAAATATTTCATCGAAGAAATGCTAAAGGACCTCGCCAAATCTAATCCTGTAAATTATTTATTTTCCCTTCACATTCACAATATCACAGTTGTGCACAAAAACTGAAACAATTAATTATACAATTAACTTATTGTTATTACTGTACTTTCTCCCAGATGTGGAATATTGTGTCCCTGAGATACTTCAACCCCGTGGGGGCTCATCCTTCAGGACTCATCGGGGAGGATCCTACAAAAGAAATCCACAATGTCATGCCTTTCATTTCTGCTGTAAGTTTCCAGTGAAATATTTTAATACACTTAAAGATGTATTTAAGGAAAAATTCATTTCCTCTTTAGGACATCATCCAAATTTAATTTTTAACTATTTCAATGAAATATTTGTAGAAATGCGTATTCGCTAGTTTATTTGTTACTTTATTACTAATTAAGTTTTCAATTTGTAGGTTGCATTGGGAAAGAGACCACATGTAACAATTTTCGGAAGCGATTATGATACCAAAGACGGAACAGGTGTGTAAATCATTATTACTGTAAAATTCTGTAATAAAATAGTTCAGTAATTTAAAAAATAATAATGAGCTTAATGTAATTAGTGATTGTAATTAAAATGTTTTGTTGTTCTCAGGTGTGCGTGACTACATTCATGTGATGGACTTGGCGACGGGTCATGTGGCAGCCTTAAAGAAGCTGTTGAATGAGCATCTCAACTACAAAGTAAATATTTAACTACTTCCCCGCCGTTGTCAATTTTGAAAGATTTTTAATTTTGCTATTTATTATTTTCAGGTCTACAATTTAGGTACATTGAAAATATATTTCTTTTATCGTTAAGTATTTGGGGGAGGGAGACTCCAATTTTTTCCAAATAGCAAAGATCTTTAAGTTTCTTAGTTAAAATGTAGGAACTGGAAATGGAATTAGCGTGCGGGAATTGGTAGGGACATTTGAGCAGGTGACTGGAATGAAAGTTCCTGTGCGCGAGGGGGAGCGCCGCTTCGGAGATGTAGGAACTCTCCTCTGCGCCGGGCAGAAGGCCTACAAAGAGTTGGACTGGCATCCAAACCTCTCTCTCGACAGGATGTGTAAATAAATAAGATTTTACTCCAATTTATTTTGGATGCTGCCCGTTGTCAATTTCCTATAATCGGCTTTAGCCGCTCAGTCAACCCTAAAGTCAATATTCCTAACAAAGTGCTAACAAATAGTAAATTTTGGATTTCTTGTATTAGTCCAGTCAAGAAATATTTTATGAATCCTATGGCAAATTTTGCTTTTTTTAAATATTTTACTACATTAAAGTGATTTTCTTCACTTTAATGTAGTAAAATTAATGGTTTCAAATGGAATAATTAGCAATGAAGCCTCCAAACAAGCTTTTTGTACCCTGTAACTGTTCCTGTGAGTTTTCCTTGCCGTTTTATTGTGGTGCATGAAAATTGGGAACATTAGCCTTTAATTTTGTAGACTTTAGAACAAAATATAACCAATAGCCGCGCATGACTTTTTAATTTCACCAATTTTAGACCGAATTGTGAACTAAATGCATGAAAAATGAGTATAAAACGAACTTACCATCAGTAATGCTAAAAATTTAGAAATAACATAGGGGAAATGAATGAACATGCTGGGTTTTAGTAAAAACACACTCTTAGTAGCTTTTTGCACGAGCTAAAAATGAAAAATAATTATGTGAATGCAATATAAACTAATGATAAACTGGCATGTGTAGTTGATTAAATTCTGTGCTAATTATCACTGTATTGACTAATGCTTTTTAGACTTACAACTTGGGTAGTGGGGACGCTCACTCTGTGCTGGAGCTGATTGCAGCCTTCGAGAAAGTGTCCAACGTCAAAATCCCATACGTGTTGAAGGGGAGGCGAGAGGGGGATATCGTATCCATGTATGCTAATCCTACGCTTGCGCTTAACGACTTAGGCTGGAAAGCTCGGTTTGACATTCTACGCATGTGTACGTCTCTTTTTGTTTACATAAAAATCCCATCCTTACATCCTCCCCCCTAAAATATTTAATTCTCCCAAAAATTCATTTTTTACTATTTGGCTTATGGGGAACCTTGCAAAATTATTTGTACTCGTGTTACTTGCTAATTTTACTGAGAAAGGTAAGCGGATATACATAGGGGATTGAAACGAGACAACATTCCACATTTTAGGAATTGCAAAAGAATATTTAATTTTTGTAAATACCTAATATTATTTCATTGTACTAAATATACAGGCGAAGACTTCTGGCGTTGGCAGACAATGAATCCAAATGGCTACAAGGATGAGTACACCAATGGGAACGGTGTTGAAAAATCCAATGGAAATGGAACAAACATCGGTCATTGATGATTTTTATTCTTATTCGATATCACTTTTATTTAAATCTGTAAATAAATATCAAAACCGACGTACCTTATTTTAAAAATTGTATTTTTATTGAACATTCTTTTCATAATATCGTTGCATTTCATTTAGCAATGATAGTTAATATGATTTTAAGTAAAATGAGTGATCAATCCATGAACTAAACCATTAAACTGGCAAATGCAGTTAGTAATATGCATCTCATCCCTTCTAGTACGAATTTGTTTAGTGAAAATAAATTATGCCTTATTAAAATTGCAACGATAATATTTATTTGTCAAGTGCAAAATGCAACATGCATGCGAAAACATTACATGTCAATAAATAATGTTTTTCGTTCGGTATATAGTGCAGGCTGGTCTGGAAAATTAATTGGGGTCAATTATTTTCTCCGGAAGGATGATTGACAAGTACATTTGGTGGAAGTACATCTGTATGTGTGATGTTTTCTTCCTGCACAATACTCATAGCACTCTTTTTGACTATAATTTCCGCACCAACCATCTCCCCGTACCTCACCTGTAAAATATAAAATTATATTTACTGAAATTAATATTTATTAAATAAATTGTTAAGAAATAACTTTATGTGGGTTTTCCTGCCGTCTGTGTGTCATTTTTAAATAGGAATATAAATATATGGTAAGGAGTGTCAATCCGATCATGATACTAGGGCAAGCTTTAAAAATCTCTTAGATGTCAAATAAAGTTCAATTTAATTTAAACAGAGCGATATAATGCTTTAGTAATAAATAGTAGAGTTATATTACGGGTGTCTTGGTCGTCAGCATTTGCTTGATAGGGAACCAGAAGAATAACCAGCAGGGACGCTACAAGAAACAGTGAAAACAAGTTTTTCAACATTTCACCGATTTTTATTAGTATTATCAAGTGGAATCCCACAAAAATGTTAGTTTCAGTACGAAGGAGAGAAATATTCTGGTATTTTAATTTTAAATAGTTTACACATTTCCTTTTATATAGTAGTTCTCAAGGAAAAAATGACTTAGAATAAACAAACAAAAAGTTGAGGTGTTGACGTAGACAGTTGTGGTTTAGTATTTGCTATTTTAAGATTACTAAGAGGAATTCAATGAACTGAAACAGTAAAATTTAAGTATAATGTATCATCATTAACTAAGTAGATCTAGCAAATTCTCTGGAGTTCATTTAAAGAGTTTTCAACCCGGAATATTTGGTCTCAGTGTTAGTGTCAGTGGCGCCCGCAGAAAAATATTGGACATAGGCTATCATAGGCACGAAAATATTAGACATAGGCTAAAATATGAAATATGCATAACTATTTAAATACTTACATGTAATTATTAAGGTTTTTGAAAAATTGACATAGGCTTTAGCCTACTTTGCCTATAGCTGTGGGCGCCACTGGTTAGTGTTGGGTTTCCTGTCCTTCTCCGTTTCACCCATCAGACAGCCAGACAGGCTTTTAATAAAATAATTAGGTTGTGACCACATACGAATATTCACTCGCAGAAAATCCTTTTTCGTCCAGGAATCCTGAGTGGAAAATAAAATTTCCCCATTGTGGCAGCCGCTTAACAATTTTTGCATACATAATAATAAATAAAACATAAACGTACACTTTTTATAATGTAGAATATTTTATTTTAAATGCTTCCAACGATGATAATAGTAAAAATACATATGTCAAATGACTAAATCAAATGAAAAGGCAATGACTGAATGTAATTGAGAGGACTGTGTACTCTATATGTATAATTAATTGTTTGTCGTCTATGGACACTGTAACTTTTAGAAGAGTTGTCCGATTCTGGTGAGATTTGGTTCATAGCCAAAAGAAGACAGGATCAGTTCGTAAATGGACCTAGTCAGACACACCCCCACGGAGTTATGGCCACGCCCACAGCTTTTTAAATAGGAGCATATTGTCAAGTGGGGTATCATTGGAAAGCTATTGATTTCAGTAAATCAAACATGAATCAGAATTTGCTGTCACAATGTGAGATTTCACGAGAATTTAATTTATCCATAATATCATTTGTAGTTAAATGTCACTATTTATTATGTACCGCCAGGTACATTATCATTTCATCATTGCTGTCTGTGTGGACGTGTGTGTGTGTCCACGCTCTCATATTCGAACGCGTCAACTTTTTTCAATTTTGTTTCCAGAATTCGAAAGAGGAGGTAAAAAGTAACATCCGAGATGTTTTTGAGCCAAATCGGCCACACCCCCATGGAGTTCTGGCCACGCCCACTTATTTTTTAAATAGAAACATATGGCAAGTGGGGTATCGTTTTAAAGGTGTTGACATAAGGAATTCAAATATGAATCTCAATTTACCCCATACATGGGACAATGTGAGATTTTAAGGGGAAAATCCCTCTGGCGGTACATAGGGACCGATTCGGTTCGGTTTATTTAGCTCAGCCCCATATAGGTAAATCTACATCGATTTTGCAATGGTTTATGTTATACTATATACAAAAATGTGTACTTAAAAATGACTTCTGTGAATCCTTTTTTCGGAAAAGTACCAACAATTAAGAAAATTATGAGCAAACCATCATAATTTATAATTATTCCTGCCTTGCTCACTATTTTACTACTATACATGTACATAAATACAAAAAACTTATACCAGCATTCAATTTACGATAGCAATTGGAGATTTTAATTGGTTTCCGGCTTCCGGTACATATTGCTATAAACATATGATATACATAAAAATATTCCTTGTTCGTATATAACTATTTGATTCTAAGTACCGTTATTTTCATTTATTCATGATATTATAAGACTACTTTATATACGTTTCATTGTTGTTTAGCATTTGAGAATTGTTCCTCACTCCTTCGTTCGGTATTGTATAATGACACAAATTATTAAATAAAAAAATAGTTGTACTGAAATCAGAACAGTGACCAGGAAATTGAAAATTAGGGCTAAGCTAGGGTTGATGAACCTTTTCTAATCGTTTTTAAATTTATTTTTTCTAATTCTTCGCAAACGCCCATTAAGACAATACAAGGCAACGAACTGTAATCGTTACACGTTTGTTTCCCAGTAAAGTGTAACATTTTGAAAAACCAATCGTCTACTATAGTACAAGAGATAACACCTGGCAATATCGTATTTGCAATCAAAAATATCGAAAATTCCAGAAAACCCGTTGTTTTTTGGATGGTGTTATAAAGATTTGGTCAAATTAGTTATTGACGTAAAGACTGAATATATAGCTTCTGCCGTATGGTAATTTATTTGAAATGGGTGTGTCCGTCTCTGAAGTTTGTTTTCATATAATTTATTTTTTACTCCCGCTTTTTTCTTTAACGTCCGCCAAATCCGCGGTGGAGAAATCCCACATTGCGGCAATTGAAAAAGCAGCTTTATCTCTCCCGGAAGACAGTTTTCTTCACGATACCAAATTAGTTCAAGACCTTGTCAATGGACACGCAATCTATAAATACGCGGATGGCCCGAAGGTAGGCTCCGTTGTTTTCCGTCGTCACGAGGCAGATGAAGGGAAACCTGTTGTCGTTCTTGGTAGTGGGGAAGATTACATCAAGAAAACTGCAGAAAAACGAACCTACATCGTTTTACGTCAACTTCCTGCGGAGAAAAAGCATTATACAATTTCATACGCTTATATCAGGTTTGGAAATATAATGGATTTGATTTACAATTTAAGAGAGCTGGTCAATTACCGTAATTTTTAACATCTGAGGACAATTCAGTAATTAGTACTTTGCGATTGAATGCTTAAGGTTGCGAGTTGCGACTCCTTTTAAAATTTTGATGATATGGCGAATAGTCGTGTTCATTTCTCATTTGATACTTTGTCGCTTTTATACGCACCACTTTTGAAATTCGAAATAACGTTTTTTATTGGTATTAATTGTCAAATGCGCTTTCCTGGTGGATGAGAAATTAAGCAGCTACCTTACTATTTGGAATTCCCCAGATGTTATACGATGGTCGATTTTATATCTTTATTTTAATATTTGCAGGGATGGATCATCAAACAACCTGGAGGAAGATCTGGTCCAGTTAGAAAATCCAGATGAGACAATCGAGTGGGACAATTGGGACCGCCGCGGTTCGAATAATTTTGGAAAATTGTTCGGATTCGTCGACGGTGATCATTCTCTAATGACTGCGACGAAATTCAACACCCTTGAGAAGTCCTTGCCACTGGCGAAACCTTTTTCTAAGACAAAGGAGTCGATTAGTCTATTGAAGAACGATTTGTTCTCTGATCTTGAGCAGGATTCTAAGCAGCGGGAATTTGCATCCAAATCTGTGCGTTACATTGCATTGGCTGAAGCGATCCTGAAAGCTGTAAGACCATCCTTGAAGTTGCTCGTGGATAAACACGCTCCTGGTTTCGATTTTGGAACCCCGTGGGAGGAGGAAAAGGAGACAAAGTCTTTTGGAAATAACGCAGCCAGAATAATATCTTTATTGAGCAAACCACGTGAAGATGTGAGTGAGTCTATTGGCAAATCAGTGGAGGCCTTTATTGCAGGGGTTAAGGATATTGCCTCAACGGGGGCGGATTTCAATGAAGATTCTTGGCCGCCAGTGGAGTACACTGAAGAGGATTTGTTCACCCTGGGAAAAGAAACGCTTACAAGTCTGATGACCATGATCCCGCGGGGGGATAGCATTTCCCCCTCTCCCAATCCGGCAATTCTCCTTCAAAAGGAAATCTTGGACTCACTCCTAGGGGAAAATAGAAAGGGACCCCTTGGGGCTCTTGCCATTCTGAAGGGCAAATCTCAAGAGGAATTACCTTTGGAACAGGTTTTGGACTTGGATGCCACTTCCTTCCTTCTGGATTCCGTACTTCCAAAGTTTCCCATAGTCGCGGAGAAGAAAAGTCCCAAAAGCAGCAAAAGCGCGAGTCTGCGTAAACTGATGGAGAAATTGAAGGGAAAGCTTTTTGGCGGCTTTTTCAAAAACACAAATGAAGATAATATGCACAAAAAAGGTGAATCTTCAGGAATATCAAAATTGAGAGTCAAAAGAGAAATTAGAGGTTAGAGAAAATCTAGAAGCATAGTAGAAAAATATTAAAAAAATTGTCCTAATCTATTGTCTTTTGCTTATACTCTATTTTGCAGTTGATGGCTCAAATGATGACCTGGCTCGAGATGAAAGATCTCCTCTCCTTAAACTACTGCTCGGCGCCGGGTAATGCCAACAATACAAATTTAATTTTAATCTGGGACCTCTAAGGACCAAATATTCAAAATACGTGGGGCATGTAATCTTTAGTTCTTGAAGATGTTCATAAAACACGTAGGTAACCCAAAATTTGAAAGATTGACCCTTTCTTACAATATCTTTGGGATTCTTCTTCTTTCCTCTGAACAACGCGTTTTATGGCCAGCCTTCTAAAATAATTAAGAAATGTAACTGATTGGTTTAAACGGTCTAAATTATTTTCAAGATAATTTTCTTAACAGCAAGAAACCTGCAGCTGCGCCTCCACCTCCCAAGGCCCCTGAAGAAAAAAAAGAGAAAGCAAAAGAGGAAAAAAAGGAAGATGCAAAGGAAGAAGAGACTGGGGATGCGGCGCCCTCGGAAGCAGATGACAAGCGAAAAAAGCGAGGTTATTGAAAGCAAGCATTAAAGAATTTTATTTTTTTAAACACCATAAGATATGTATAGAGAATATAAATTAATCATTTATCGTGAGGTATTATTATCTGTATTAAATTACTGTTAATTGGTAATAGCTTAAAGATAATTAAAACCAATTAAGGTTAGGTTAGCACCTCTTAATTTAATTAACCTACTTTTGTTGCAGGGGAAGGATCTGAAACAAATAGAAAGCAGCGGGGACTTCTTGCAGCCGGAGGACTCCTTGGAGGATTATTGGGCACCCTTGGACTAGCGTAATCTCTATTTATTGTTATTCCTGTTCATTATTCTGTAATAATATAACTTTCCAGCATATTATTACTACTATTTAAGGAAATTCTCATAAAGTAGCTAGCAAGTCTTTTACACAAATATCTAAAAATTTCCATTATTCAACTATCGACAAATAAAGTCTAGTGTATTAGCATTAAGATTAGTTTTTTATATATAATATAAGGGTTGGTCTTTCCCCCACTTTTTGGCCCTTTCCTATTCCCACTGGGAAAAACGGGAAAAATTACTTCTTCATGTGGTAGATTTTGCAGAGTTGGCTTTCAGTCAATGTACAATTTTTCCTTATTTTTCCCGATTTTCGACAGTGTTCCCCCACGACACAGCGTTTTCCCGTGTGGGGTGGGACATACGATAATATTTGATAGATATTCTGTTGATTAATATAATATTTTTCAGACCCAGTGCGCCGGCGCCTGCTCCTGCACCTCCAACCCCACAGAGTGAAGAGGCGGACGATGATAAAAAGGATGATGCCAGGCGGAAGAAACGATCGGGTAACTATTATTTAATATAGTTTACTCATTGTAATAAAATAAATAACTTTTTAAAAAGAGTAGACCATTATCATAAACATTGAAAAAAATTGAAATTATTTTATAGTGGATGATTCGGATTACAATCGACTTGAACGTGGACTGTTTGGCTCTCTTTCTCTCGGAGGGTAATTTATTTAAAGATTTCAAAAATGTTGAAATGTGTGACAAGTTTTATAAATGTCTATAAACCATTACTATTTTTCTTCCAGAGGAAATAAGAAGGCGGCCAAAAAGCCACCTGCACCATCTGCAGCAGCAGAAAAAAAAGATGAGACACCTGGGATGAGCGAAGATGATACACCTGGGGAGGCCGAAGATGATGCTCCAGGGAAGAGCGAAGATGAAAAACGGAAACGAGAGGGTATTTAATAAAACGTTATTGTTTTTCAGGGCCAGGAATCCTTTGTTAGCCAAAAGTGTAGTCATTAGACACTCTTTGTTCATGGATTTCAACATTTTTCAGCTTTAGCACAATATTATTATTCTGCACTTCCACCAAATAAACTGTTATTAAATTTAATTGTAGTGGAGGACACCGACGACAGTGACGATAAAGAGAAACGATCGCGTAATAAAAATATACCCGCCTTATAAATACCTTTCATTTTCCAATTTAAATCAATAAATGCGTAAGTGTTGAGAAATTATTATTTCAACAAAAGGTCAAAAACCAATTTAATGAATTGTTGTGTAACCATGTAACTGTAAAATGCTTTTTGTTGACATTTGTGTTAACTGTAGATGTAATTAAGGCTATAAATATCAATTTACTTTTATTTTGAGCAGTGAACGCGGGAGGTGGAGCATCAGTGGCAGTAGGAGCATCAGTAAACCTTTCCGAGGTACAAGCCAAGATGGAGCAACAAAAAGCAGTTCTCAAAGCACTCCTCGTCGCACAGGCGGAAAAAATGGCTGCAGCCGCGAAAGCAGCAGCAGCAGCCTTACAGGCTGGTGCTAGTGCAGGCCTACAGGCTGGATTAACCGTACAGGCTTCTGCTTCTGCTGCTGCGACTCCTGCGCCTACACCTGGTAAGCTAAGGAGCCCTTGTGGACTTTTTATGATTTCTACAAAAAATTGGGCCGTATACGGGATCGGGATCCGGTGAACAGTTTATTTGTATTCAACTTTTGGACTTATATAGACAAAAAAATATTTATTGCATATTTTTTCTTTCAGATAATTTAAAGTTGACTGAGGGGGTGTTGTTTTTGGGGGGATGGTGTCCCCCAAGCGGGGGAAGTCAATATCTCTGCAGTTTCTGATGTAAAAACATACCTGAAGATGAATCCCACATCTTTCAAAGTTCGGCGTAAACCTTTTATGTTGACTTCTCCCCATTTGGGGGCGCCCACCCCCAAAAATATCCCCACAATTGACTCCAAATTGTCTGAAACGAAAAAATATATAAGTTCAAACGTTGAGAAAGAAAAGTCACCTTCAGCTATCAATTAAATCAATTTATGTAGCTAGAAAATGTTTTAAAAAGAATCTTTGGCAATTGGCACCCTTAATGCCAGTATAGGAATAAAAAAGATTGTGAAGTTTTCGATTAGTTGTGGTGTGTCGTGTGATAAAAGATAATTTTACCATTTTTCAGAAAAGGCAGCAAAATCGCAACTTTTACAGACCTTCCTCGACTCCGAGGTGAAAGTGAAGACTGAGGGTTCAGCTGCCGCAAGTGGAGGTAACGAAAATACTAATTTTAGAATTCTGCATACGATAATTATATTACTAAAGCAAAACAATGACTAATTATTGACGATTTTCACATCGGGGAGGGGAATATAAATTTCAATTCATGTTTGCAACGTTTACCATATCATTATCGCACATATATACATACATAGTACACGATGCGAATACAGTCAATGCAATTTTCAGAGATATTGATAATAACTATAGTAATATCATCAGATTAGAACTAGTTTTTTAGCCAAGTGAGGACTGGCCGTTAGGAATCTCTAATTAACAAGATAATAAATAAATCTTCAATACCGTTGGTAAACTAATTAATATTATTAAACTATAGGTGCGGATGCAGCTGCTGGTGGGGTATGATCAATTTTTTAAACAAAGTCTTTATTAAAAACATTGTGGGTGCGGTTGTGAATTTGAACTTTGAGATAAAAAAAGTTTTCAAGTTAATATTATTTATATTAAAGGTAAAAAAAGCAAAACAAAATATGTTAAACTGGAAACTGCTTCTAGTTTTAATTGTGCATGTAAATACCGCATGTAAGTATTTGACTAAAAGACAACGCAATTATTACTTATTTTAGTAATTCACAATCTTAGAAAAAGTCGTTAAAATTGATACTTCGAAGTACATATCCAATGCTAATTAATAATTCTATGTTCCAATTCCAATATGCACCCGAATTGACTAAAATGTGTAACATGTAACCATGTATTGTTATTTATTGCAGGATTTGACAGCTACCTTAACTGGAGCGTTGGACGGTATAACAGGAGGCGATCCACTACTGCTCACTGTATGTAAAACTAACAAAACTAAATTGTATTAAATTGACTGACCAAATGTCTATTTGCTATTTTTATGTATATCAAATATATTTTGCATGATTTAATTCTCAGGCTTTGATTGATGCGAGCGGCGGTGGAGGAGCAGATGACGTCTTGGACGTGAGTTAATTAAAAGTCAATTTTAACTGTCGAAAAACAATTTATTACAGAGAATTCTTCTGAGCATAGCGAATCCCTGTAAAATATTACTTATTAAATATTAAAATAGGTGGTAATTATCTTATAAACGACACTAGGACGAAAAATTAGTGAAAAATAGAGATTTTCTTCTTTATTGAGAATTTACGAATAAAACAAAATTCGCTCAATATATGGAAATTCTTCGGATGTATTTACAGCAGTTATGTAACTTCTGTTTATGAAAATTATTTTTGTGTATTTTCAGAAACTTCTTAGTTCTACAGACATGGTCTCCTCCCTTACAGCGGTGTGTGCAAAAATTATATCCAAATAATTGCGAAATAATTAAGTAGCGTAATATAAATGCATTGTTTCAATTAGGGTGCAAATTTGGACTCAATTTTGAGTGTTGCGGATCCAGCTATAGTGACGGTAAATCAGCTTTTATTTATAAATCTCTCTAACTCTCATATTACTTCACAATGTGAATGCTATATTGTTATTTTATTTTAATGACAGAATCTGCTGGGATCTGTGGGAGGTCTTGGTAGCCTGGTTGTAAGTTTATTGAAAATATCAACATGTTTCAGTTCAGTTTTGGATATAATCTCTTCTAGGGCATCGAAAATTTTTGGGAAACAGTGACGTTATCGAATTTTGATTTTGTTACTTCTTGTTGCTAAAGACATCACTGGCAATGAGCGAATAATTTTCTAATGCTTCTCATTATTAAAATGATTTTAAATTTTGTTTACAGCCGTCAGCCAAACTTTTCGCCGGGTTAGGCGGGTTCGGAAGTTTATTCGGTGGTGGTCATGCAAAGGCGAAAGGAGGTGCAGGTGTCAAAGCCCATGGATTCATGGGCAAGCGGGAAATTAACACTGACGACCTAAATGAAAACACTCCAGAGTATAGCCATAGAATTCGGTAAGAGCCAGAGTACTAAAATTTTAAGATACGAAAGAAAGATAAACTGTAATAATATCCCTAAAAATTTAATTTATTTCTTTGTTAATTTAAAAATGGGTTCTCAAAAAATTGTGATTTTATTAAAACTGGAAAAATAAATCCCTACAAATGTTGAAATGCAAAATCAAATCAAGTTTTCAGTTGTCATTTTTTCACTGACGAGCATTTTTCTTTAAGCACCTCCGCATCTCTTATTATTAACTAATTAAGATTATCCATCACATTTTTTGAGGGCCCGGTCGCGTTTTGATAATATATTTCTAAAGTGACATCATTAGAAGATAACTTATCTGCATAACTTTAATATTAAATCGTTCCTTCTTTGAAACTTGAAACCCTTGATATTAAGTTCCTTTTCTGCCTTATATTATTTTATTACCATATTTAATTCTGATCTCAATCTCATAAAGAAAAGTTGAACGCAAAGTAGCCTGACTCTGAAAAATATTTTAATAATAAATTTTAATTACGGAAAAATATACCTTTTAGAGTCAAAAGATCTCTTCCTGAAGAAGAAGAAGAGTCGAGTGAGGAGATTTCAACTTCCGCAAAGACTCCAACTAGTGGCGAGAAGGGCGACGTAGGAAAGCCCACTAAGAAACCCAAAGAATCTAAGAAAAAGATAGTTCTCAATTTTCCAGCACAGCACGAGACCCCGGTAGAAATGGTTCCGGAAACGAAATATGGTAACATTTGCAATCGCCTAACTGTAAATCAACTTTTTTGATGAAAAATACTCACTACAATGCCCCTTTCCTCCATCCTCTGTAAATAATGACTAGAATTTGCCACTTGTTGCTCATCAATAGATTCGTTTTTCAAAATTAGGTTAGATTAGATAACATTACTGTTTTTTCCGTCATTCTTTTCCCCGGGCCGTATTTGTTAGTGCAGGTCTTCGTGAAATGAAAATATAAAAAAAAACCTCTGAATCCTTTTAATATTTCTACAACAAGAAACTTGTTTTTAAATTTCTTTACAGAAGGAGTTCTTGGACTCCATAATACACTTCACCGATCGAAACGCAATTTAAATACAATACTAATTCAACATAAAACAGCTCAAAAACAAAAGCACAGTAATCACTCGAGCAGAAATGCAGAAACAAGACCAACGCGTAATTAATAAAATTAATTGATTTTTTTGTTTTGACAACTTTTAAGTCGGGACTCACTAAATGCGCCCTAGCCCCCTGCCCCCAATAGAAAATGTTAGTAAACATATAAACATGTACCTCTATTTAATATTAGGATAGGTTAGCAGGAATTTATAAATCTGGAACAGCTACAACAGGGTGATGGAGGCTAGGGGCACTTTAGTGAGACCCTCAGCGCCGTTAATTTATTTTTTGTGGATATTTAGTACATTCTTTAATGCACATGCACACGAATCAAGATTTATTCGGCCGCGTGGGTTGGCTCACCAGAAATGAACTGGAAGCCGGAAAATGGATTCCCGTTCTCCCCTTTTTGGGGTGGGGACCCTGCAAAGTTGACTTCCGCCACAGTCACCAGAAAAACAATGTCGATGATGGAATCGTATTTTACTTGACTGCTCTGCGAATGCAATGTGACCCCCTTAAAATCTGGCAGCTCAAACGTATTCATGGACACGGTCTCATTTCCTTTGACGAATCCGGAGTTTTCAGCGTCACAGCTCAAAAATTAAGGTATCTATCGTAATACAAAGAAAAATTAATTGGACAAAACGCCTATGTAAAGGTTCATTAGATATTTCTCTTAAAGAATATTGAAGTTAAATAACCTAAACACTAAATTATTTCATTATTACGCATGCGTATGAAGTGTTTTAATTAATTTCAGTTAAACTGTGGAAAAATACTTTACAAAATATTCTTGGGAGACAGTTCCTCTACTATAATAAAGTTTTCCAGCATATGAATAGTACAGTAGAAGTAATACACTTATTTAAATTTCAGAGAGAAAAAGAAGCTGGATAAACTGGAGACAACAGATTTGACCTTGGCATTTGAACTATCTGCATTTTCGCAGGCGTTCCTCGAATCCATGCTTAATGAGGACGTTTTTTCCGTCGGCCCCATCAGATCTCATCCTATAATGAGCAAAAACGGTCAATTTTTGATGCTCTTTACTCACAAATACTTGTCCATGATTTCCGAGAAGGCTCCTGCCCATTTGTTGATGCTGCAAAGGAATTTAGTCAAATTTCTTCGTTCGGCGATCGTCCGATTAGTCGCTGACTACCACAAATACACTTTTGGAAGAATAAACACAGAAAGAAAAATGACAATAGAAGATCTTAGAAACGAAGGAAAACGTCTGCAGGTGGTTAATGACATTTTCTATTTGGAAGGACTCTCATCTTTCATCATGAGCGGGACCGAATCCGAAATTATCCTCAACAGCAATTTATCTGCTAAAAAATTTAGGTCATATGTGAAGGACAACTACGAATCAGTTCAAAAAGCCGTTGAGGCTTACTGTGGACCAGACGATCGGAATCAGTAAAACTTTACAGCAATATTCTTGAATAGTTTTTCAAAAGCATAATGTATTGTAGTGAAATCCAATTCAAAAAAATTAAATACAAGGATAAAAAGGCAAAAAGTTAGGATTGATATTTAAATATTATAAAATAAATAAGGAAATCATAAAAATGTACAATATTTCAATAGTTACACTAACGTTTATACCTAATTAATCTAATTAACTATATTAATAATTATTTATTAATTAAATTGGTAATTGTTTGCCCTATTTTTATAGAAATGCATGTCAATAAAATATTTGTAGTATGTGTATCATCAAATTATTATGAATTTACGTATTTATTATCGCATGTATTCGGATTATCTTAGCAATATTTACCTATTTATGACTTTTAACATGCGAAAAGGGAAAATTATTTTAGAAATCTTTTATCGTTGGTGACATAACAGGAAATGGTCAATAAATATGTATTTAATCAAATCGCCCGTATAAATATAATACAGATTACGTTTTATCGGAATTTTTGAAGGAATGTAGTTCGAATAATTTTAAATTAATTACAGAAGTTCGCATGCACAAATATCTAGGTCAAAATAGAAGCCGTGGTCACATCTTCTGTATCGACAGTTGCAATCGCACTCATAATTATTCCAGGATAACGATTGATCTGGATTCTTGTCACAGGCATTCCTTTCGCTTTGATTCTTGCAGGTACAGTCACAACTATCCCTGTTGTACTTTTGTTTACTCGTACATCTCTGAAAATAAAGATTTAGGATTTAGGGGAAAAGCCACATTTAGGATACATTATCGTTTAAAAATGAAATTCAAAACGATATTAAAATATAGTAAATATAAAGAGATTCAAATTTGCAAAAAACTACAACAAAGCAATTAATTAAGAAGTTGCTATTTAAAATGCGAACATAAAAATAAAACATAATATGCTCCCAAAAATTTCCTAGAATAAAAAACCTAGAAAAATATGCAATTTTTTTGATAAATGTAATATTGACAATCTACAACGGTTCTTTTGCTTTATCCGGTGTAACTATTGTTAAAAATGAAATAATTTTGGCAATTTATAGTACTTCTAAAAATAATTATCTTACATCTGCTGTGATTGCGCAATCACATTCGCAGGTGTCATGCTCTTCGACCAAAACGGTTGTCTGTCCCAGAAACGATGGTTTCCTTTGGTCATCCAGGTTAATAAGGTCGTATTTATTTATCTGAATAAGAAAGTAATATTTTGATCAGATTTTAAGTATTTTTTATTTTAATCCATGTATCACGTCAGCTCAGCTTCATTTTTAGTTTTTTTGTTTATATTGTAATATATTAAAATCTTTGCTTTATATTTTTAACTTACAACAACGCCAACCTTGTGGGATTTACGAGCGTAGCAAGCTAAATCTTCTGATGCACAACATCCTGTGCACCTATTGGAAATAAAAAAAGGATTGTTAAGTTATTCACAAAAATGCCATCAAATTCCTAGATTTTCGAAAAGTAACATCTTAAAATTATTTTGAAATTATTTTAGACTTAAATTTTGTATATATAACGTACTTAATACATATAGGAATTTAAAACGAGCTGAACTTGTAAAGTTTTTCAAACCTTTCCATATTTAAATTAATTTTGAACTATAAATGGCTGCCCTATACCTGTTGACTTCAATACAAGCTGGAAAGAATGCTTCGTGAGGATGTACATCTGCTTCGACACGCACTGCGGATTTTCTCAACTTACAGACGGCGTTTCTTCCCTCTTGGTATATTTGTGGTGCCCGTTCTATACAATTGTGCCAAATATTTAGTTTTTCATATTAAAAATTAAAAAATAAAATAAATTACTTTACTTCACTAGGTTAGGAAGATAAATATTAATCCCAAGCCAAACCGAAAGAGTTTATTTATGAAAATATAAAATATCTTTCCTTACCAAAATTTTTACCCGGCGAAAGTATTACCCCATCTGTGAATTATGGAATACAATACACACAATTTTAGATCATTTTGTGAAATAATAATTATTAAACATAAAAGATTCCTTGAATCTCCTCATATTATCAATAACTTATTACTTAAATTAATAAAGAGTAATTAAAAATATGAAATTACTATTGTCTCCCCCAGGCAGTCGATCCCCAGCCAGAGTCGTTAAATAAATTGTGCCATCCGTGTCTTCTGCAACTTTAACATTCTTTACGTATTTCTTAAAAATGTCCACCACGTTCGTCTCTTTTGAAACTTGTTCCAGAAAATTATTCACCTAATTAAAAGATCATTTAGTTGAATTTGTGAAACCTGGAACCAATATGGCTAAATGGATTGTTGGGCATTATTTTGTAACCTGAGACTGAGGGAATTGCTTTTTAGATTGGGTTACTGTACGTTCCTCCTTCATTCGTTCCTCGTTGTGACGAAGTCCATGAATGGACACAATAATTGCAAATAGCTGAAAAATAATCATTTTTTGAAACTATTTTTAACTTTTCCTCCTCTCCTTAACGTATTCCCTTCCTAAGCTAGTAATTTACATAAAATTAAGTATTTATTTCCCAAGTTAGCTACCTTCCTATTATTTAAATTAAAAAATGGTTTCAGTAGGTCAATTAATTTCGTTTATTATTAATTACTAACAAGTGAAGGGCTAAGCAAATGATTTTGGCACATATCTGTACTATACCATTGTTAAGCATATTTAAATTGTAGAAAGTAGTTCATAAATTGTTTTTATTAATTTTAACTATCACTTCATAAACTCACAACCTAAATAAGTACATGCATATTTATTCAGATATCCCAACAGACTATAATTTGTACCTTGTATCATATAATGCATCAAAAATAATTATGGCAGTTGCAGAAAACATGTAGGTATTTTTAATTACAGGTGGCAATAATTTTAATACTCGTGAAATATTTACATATTATGCATGGCTTAAGTTCGCTTCTTTGCCAGAGTTGTCAGGTATTAGTATTTGCGTAATTCCAGTACGACTGTTTGTAATTTTATTAAGTAAAGCTGAGAAACCACTATTAATCCTTTTTTGTATTTTTATATGCCTGTCTTTCCATAGACACAATAAACCGTGGTAAACGTTGTAGAAAAGGAGCTTGTATTATCAAATTTTCAACTTAATCGCATTATTTATCATTGTGATTATCATGGTGATCGTGGCGATTGAATTTTCATGAAATCTCATGTAGCCCCACATCTGGGGTAAATTGAGATTCATTGTTGTATTCCTGATGTCAACAGCTTTATTCCAAAGATGCCACACACCTACCAAATTTTTAAAATAGGAACATATGGCACGTGGGATATCATTAAAAATTGAAAGCTGTTGACGTCCGCAATTCAATTATGAATATTAGTGTACCCCAGACCTGGGGCAATATGAAATATTAGATTTCATGAGAATTCAATGCTAAATGGCTCTACTATGTCATTTAACCAACGAAATTGGTGCTTTAGCTTTTAATTATTAGCTACATCTGTTTTGCAATGGTTTATTTTTCTTTAATAAATGAGCTTGAGCTATGGGTTAAAATGAGTACTACGAAATGTTTTAAATCTTATGTATAGGTAACAGAAATCGCAATTGTAAAACAGTGTGTCACTCCGGAAGATGGGTACTCGGCCTTATTCGGAGAGGGGAGCATTATTTCCGGTAGAACTACAACGACACAACAACGTGTACTGGAAGTCTTCTGGGACGAGTTAAAGGAATTGCGCGTTCCTTCTCTATTCCAGGCCACTTCCAGTTCTTTCCAGTGTGCACTGTCTCTCTTCGGATGGAAGTGTCCCTGAAACTTTATACTTACATAGGAACCACTTTTATAGAAAGTCCAGCTCAGGAGCTGGAGTTGATTCAGTTTACTTTTACTCTGGAAACTGAAAGGTACTAGTCTTGTCCAGTCCAGCGAAAAGGAGCCCTTCTTCTTCTGTTCTTTCTTTTCTCCAGTTCCATCTTACATTTCCATTCCATTCAGAATAACAAGCTTCTACTCAACGGTAAGCTTTCTCCTATCTTTATTAATTAACTTTATATAATATTTATTATCATTGCATATGACATTATAGCTTAACAAAACTCATTTTCAAATCCTGGACCGATAAAAAGCGTTTGATTGTAACATTTGGCTGAATTGTTAGATTTACAATCCTGTGTTTCATTAGAATCGGGGATAATTACAGTTATTATGGCTAATTATGTGTTCCTAATCGTGTTATGATTTTTGTTTACCATTTTTACTAAGTTAGGATTAAAATGCATTGTATTGTACGGCAGTAATAGAGGATAAGGGTGGGAGTGGTTTGGTTCGGCTGGAGTTTGTGGGAATCAAGTCGTGTGTATCCTCTATTGATTTTACAATCTCTTGCTCCTTCTTCTCTTCACTTGTATACTTATATATATCCACAATATTATCCAGAGAGAAAGAGCAGTTTATATTAAGACCCCGCAGTCTTATAACAGAACGCCAACTACAACTAAATTTTATTGAATATTTTTCAACTTTGCAGCTATTTATTGAGTAGGGCCCGGATAAGCAATTATTTACAAAATCTTTCCTTAACTAAGTATATTATGCCAAAAATTCAAATGTCATAAAAATCAAATACACACTTTCTCAAATTTACGTAAATGCTTACAAAATGTAATAATCAAATCAAATAAAATGGTTTCTTTGCACTAAAAATAAGAAAGCAAAACTAAAAATTAATCCTATAGACTTAATTTTGCCCAAAATGGCTCAAGAATGTATCGAATCAAAATCAAGCAATCGAAAATTCCATCCGAAACTAATTTCTACTAACAGTTAGTTAATTATCATATGGCTTGTATAGTATTGAGAAAATATATTCCGCCTTATCTTGAGGTTTTACTTTTGAGTCAATTAAAAAGATAAAATTCCGTCGGGCATTTAAGCTTCGAGGTAGAAATTCCCATCTGCAATACACAATGTATTGTTACTTTTATTAAATGACACTAATATTATATTGAATATGCAAAAATTTATAGAAAAGTAATAGAAATAAAATTTAGACAAAATATTTGCGAAAATGTTTGTGGCGTTGAGATTTTTAAGTAAGGAATAGAGACGGAGGGGTGTTGACACACTCTGAAAGGCAGAATGCTGGAGGTAATCGATTTTCTTATCTCAAGCGGATGTGTAAAGTCTCAACTGCATGTTATATGAGTTATATTCTATTCTGCACACTGGCATCACAGCTAAAGGCCCTTATACGTAGAATAGTTCAGAGGTGAGGTGAATATAAGTACATAAACTGAAAGAGAACCCGTAGAAGCATTATTATTACACATAAAGGAAGATATCATAGAAAGAGACAAAACTCTTTCTCCAGTATCTCCAGGATTCACATTCACATTGGCCTGGTTTCCTTCTGCTGCATGGTTAACAGTTAACGTTAACTAAATATTATTGGTTTTGCAGTTTGTGTACTTAAAAGAGTCGTCCTTTCCCCACTTCCGTCTCTTTTTATAGCTTTCTCCTATTTATAGCCGGGGGACAAGACATATCAATTTATCTACATACACACACACAACACACGAGGACAAACACGACAACGCGAAATGACAACAAGACACGACATGACACGAACACTACAATATACCTAATCTACTTTTACTAATATTTTATTTAAAGATCATCCATTATGCAAAACTAATATATCATCTTCAACTCCCAAAGAAAGGACTAAACATTATTGCACATTACATTACATGCTAAACAACGCAATAACAATTCTATTTTTATTACCTTTGCAATTTACAAACTATACAGGAGTAAAAGTAGTACCTGTATCAATATTATTGATATTTTGTTGATATTCAAACCCCAGTGTATAGTAATGTAGATTTTAACTCCGGAAATTAAATTAGAACAGTAATACTTTTGCATTCTCAAGGGTATTGGAGAAAGCATAACATATATTTGCTTTTAGCGTAAGTTTACAAGTCAAATTACACATGAGTTTTTCTGTATAAGTGCAGAATCGTAAAAATGTTTGTTTAAATGAGTTAAAATTAAGTTAAAATGAAAA
Organism: Tomocerus mixtus; assembly: GCA_034694165.1. Taxonomy (NCBI): domain Eukaryota; kingdom Metazoa; phylum Arthropoda; class Collembola; order Entomobryomorpha; family Tomoceridae; genus Tomocerus; species Tomocerus mixtus. Next base: position 7,645 of record JAQFYC010001567.1, on the reverse strand, counting down.
AAAAATGTAAACGAAAGCCAAATAATCTTCTGATTTTTTTAAATTTTTTGGTCAATACAAGCTCAATTCGTGAGAATTGGCTAATTTTTTGTCTAATTCATATTAAGTTAATTGTTAGACCATTATTTGAATGGATATAATTGGTATAATAATATTATTTTATTATGTTTTCAGAAAATCTTAAAAATATCATCTATACGAATGGAACCAGTGAGGATCTTCAGTGAGAATTAAGCAATTATTTAAGTGAAGTATAAATTTTGCATGAAATGTCAAAGAATGATGAAGTATCAACCTAACCAATACTTTTAGTATCAACATCAACAGTGTCAAAATAAATAAATAAATAAATAAGAAGGAGAGAAGAGAAAATGGATCTTGACTCAAGTTATACAATCACCGTCATTATAATTATTCTCAGCGCTATTTTCAGTAATTCCTTCATTTTTACACTTGTTAAACGTATAAATTATATTAGTATAGTGCATTCTGTCTATACGGAATCAGATATAAAGGAAATTCCCTATAAAGAACGGATTTTATAGCGTCGGTTTGCTTATTTAACAAAAAAGTACCTGAAAGTCAAAATTGGTAATAAGAAATCTTCGTAAAAGGAAAAAATTCTTTTACAGAACAGATTTTTGACTATTTTTTTTTTGAAAGAGACGTTTATATGATATGGAATTTTGAAATATCTTATAAGCGGAATGCACTGTAGTAGAATAGTTAGCATTAGAAAATTATTTTGTTGGGTAAGTATGAGTAGAATAAGTAAATTATAGAATTATTGATGGTAATGATTATTATTTATTAATTTTATTGTTTATTGTTTGATTTTATTATTGTAGTTGTAGTGTGTCTGACGGGAATTTACCTCCGTGTTCGCAATTGTGGTTCGTCCACCACAACTTCGTCCGAGAAAACCTCTCAGAAACAAAAAGGGACTGCTTCACCATGAATTATTCAAAAACCAAATTCAAAATTCAAAATTCAAAGCATCATGACAGAGTACAGAAAACAGAGACCTAGTCTTTAGCTCCGAACAAAATGAATACCTACCGAATAATGAAAAAACAGTAAAATGGTTGTAAATTTCTTCTAGATGCATGAAAATAGTAATTAACTAATTACCAACCAGGTATAATGGGTAATAGTATATTGCTACAGTACAGGTACAGGACAAGATCAGTACAATATTCTCATCTTGTCCAATATATTTCCGCAATAATGTAATAAAGACATTAAATACATACTTCCTTTACAAATGGTACGTGTCCATTAATTATCTTCACTTTGCTCATAACGTTTATAGTAACCGAAACCCAATTACTAATTAATTATGCTATATTATATTAAATAAGAAATTCCTGTAAGTAAATATTTCAATTTTAATTTTTATGAATGAAAATTAGCAAATTGATTTTTAATTTACTAAAAGCATGTGCTAAAAATTATTATTTGGTATTTAAAAATACTAATAATTATTGTACTTTGAGATTTCCTAGATAAATATGCTTAAATGCGTCTGACAACTCTGTATCATTGTTTTTCCGGTTTATTAATGCAAATATACTTATAAATCGGTACTGTTTTGCCTCCTACAGATTTTTAATTGCATTTTAAAATTTTAAAATTTTAAAATGCTAAAATTTATTGTATTTCACATTGAAATATAAATAAAGCTTATACTGCATTTGGAGAATATTTACTTACACGTTAGTTCGTCATTAAAACTTTTCTAATCAAAATAAATTCCTGGAAGCAAGGAAGCTATCCTGGCCAGGAAATGTAATCAAAACGATAACTCATAAAGTGTACGTGTGTTGGGTTTAGATAGCAAAATTAATTAGGTCTGCAAATATAAAGTTTATATGTATATGGACAATCTAGTCAGAATTCCATGGAGTCCGATTTAGTCCGTAGTAATTAACTTGTGTACTGGAGATACCGCAATCTCTGTAGTTCTGCACATAATGGGTTTTTGGAGCTTTAATCCCTTCGGGATTTGAACACATAATTAAACTACCTACGCGCTCACTCTGATTCTGTTAATTATAACTAAGCACATTTACAATGCTCAACTATATGTACCAAAACCAAGCAATCTAGTTCAATACAATGCTGAGAGTGTAGTAAATGCAGCAACTATACTATATTAATCTGTGTTAACAATTCCGTTTCCTGATTTCCTTCCGACGCATTTACACTTACAGTCTGTTACAGATAGCTATACTGTTACAGATTTACAGACAGAAGACAAAGTAATGGAAGAATGAGAAAATATCGTGTATAATCCATAACAAAGCATACTCTTGATGTCCACAGCTACGGTTCGTTTAATGTTTAAATGGCTACAATATTTTTATTCTCGACTATAAAACTGTGTTGGAAATACATACATATTTATGTAATTACGAACATAATTACGAATACATACATAATACATAAATCATCCTTATAATGCAATAGAAAAAAATTGTCTGCTTCAGACTTTCAGCTTTGTAATTGCAATTATACAAAAAGTCATTCCAGGACAAGAATTGCGCGCCATCTCACCAAAATATTCTATTTGCCATTATATACTTACAAAAATCGAGCGTCCGAATATTTCTTGGTGCTGCAGAATTATACACGAAGATAAGGTGTCACTCAGCAAGAGGTATTTTAAATTTTTAAATCTATCAACAAAAAATAATAGTGTCTTTAAAATTTTGAATATAATCCGCGTACTATACTCGGGGATTAGTAAGCAGACGGTGACGGACGGGAGAATGATTATATCATCGGATGGAAACGGAAAGGTTTCTTGACAGTCTCAAACTGACAACGCAGTGTCTTGTCGTCGTGGATTGTATTTCTAAATTCTAAATGACGAGCCGAGCATAAAGTACATTGTAAATGGAAGCTTCTCCGACTAGAGAGAGAGCAGAACTAGAGTTAAAGATAAATAGTGATCGTTATAAAAAAGAGATTTTAGATAAATTCCAAGTTGTTAGATTCAATTTACTATAGAAGGTCTAGCTAGAGCTTTGAATTAACTCTATTTATATATTTCACCGTATTCTAATGAAATGACACGTAGAATGATAGTAAGAGAGAGTCCTATATCCATTTCTATTTATAATCTGCCAACATTTGCTCAGCTCATCTCTTCGTCGTCTCTTTTGTCGCCTCTCCCCGGGGCACTCTCACTTAACTCACTTACAATTTGTTACAATGACAATGTATCTTCGTAGTATCTACAACACTTCGTCTTTGTTTTCTCCTATACACTCAACAATTACCTACAACCATGGATGAATTCCACTTTTCAAGGATTTATTATTGAAAATTGAAATATAGATGAACAATTAAATTCATTAACTGCAATTGAGCATAAATAATCATGAGCTTTTGCATTATTTTCAATTAATTTCAATAGACTGTGAAATAAATTTTAAAATATTGCATAGTTTCAATGAAATGAGATGTAGATGAAATGAGATGACAATTTTTCGTCGTTGTTTCACGCGAAATATTTCCCGTACCTTGTTTGTACCTATATGCACTTCGTTAACTAACAAAACTATACTAAGGATACATAGACAATTAAATCTTCTTTCTATGTAATCCGGTTTATAGGAACTTATACTATACTTACACACTTTATTTAATTACATACGTGCTTCAATTTACCTAGCTGGTGAGTTTCTTCAATATTTTTACATTTTAATCATTATTCATACCATTATTCAACACCCACTCTTATTAATACGCTAAATTTGTTATAATTAGTCCATATCAAACAGCATATCATTAAATTACACGAGGTGAGATTAAATAGCATCCCCAGTTTCTCCGTTTCCTACTTTTACTTTATAATAGCATAGCATTGCAAATCATTACAAGTGATCCAATTAATTAGATACACTTTTATGGATTAAATACAATTATATAGGACTGCCCTAAATTCGTGATCCTGTGTATTTCAAATAAAACCGTTTAAGGAATCCCGTTCCAGAGCATTTACTCCCAGTTGTTTGAATTAATTTATTCCCTTCCATTAGTATATATAATAATGCTGTGATTTTGGAAACATTCCATAAAAAGTGGAGTGTATTATTTATCCCATCAATCTAGCATAAGTTATTTTCAAAATAACAAGACAAATATTCATAATAAACATAATTGCTCATCAGTTCTTGTTAACGCCTTTTAAAAATACTCGACTCCAAAAAAAAATTTCGGTGCTAAGTAAAATTATTTTATTTTTCTTCATTTTCTACGTAGCGATATTCGAATATTAAATAAAAACACCTAATTATTAGTGTCGCGGAAGTCGGAGTAATTATTTATGGAAATAATTTCCACAGTAATATCAATTTGTCAATTATTTTTATAGAAATTCTTGTCGTTCCTGTTTCAAGGCGAAGGTCAGTGGACTATATACATTTAAGGTTAGTAACAAGTCAATAAAATTTTACAAACACCTCATTCGTAAAAACTTATTAACTTATACTTGTAAAAAATAATTGATTTATTGTTAAAACTTGTTTTCGTTTGGTAATGAAAACGATCAATTATATTAATCTATAAAAAAGATAAATAAAATATGGCAAATATAATAAAATCCTGAATTACAGGTTGACAGATTGACTGCCCTGCTATAATTTCTAAGGATCGAAAATGAATTTCACAAGAAGATTGTCAATTGTGATCCTGCTGGTATTTTTTGTGGTGCTGGCCGAGTCCAAGGTGTTGAAAACAGTGTGCAGATGTACATCGAAGAAAGGCGACTCCAACAAAATGACAAGCAAAGCCACCGAGAGCTGCAGAAAGTCTCTGGACATCTACGGCTACCACTACAATTTGAAACCAGTCGCTGAAACTTTGGATTTGGAGCCCCAGACTATGAATTTCAGAAAATGTTGCGGCTTAAAAGCTTTCAATTTATTCTGTCAGCAAATTTAATAATTCGTATCAATTTCCTACAAAAGCCCCTTTCATCCTATCCAAACACGACGTCAGTCATCAACAACAACACGTACCACTTGAAATAATTTAGAAAATCCTCTTTGGATTTTAAATACATTCACAATAATATGCAACGCGTCATTATTTCTGTAATTTGGCAATTCATATTTGTACCTACTTAATGCTATATTCATTTTCCACAATAAAGATTTGGATTAAAGTTCATATAATTTTTTCATAAATGAATAAAAACTTTAGTCCTCATTCTAATTCATTAATTTCCTAAAAAAGTAAATATTTTGCGAAAAAATAATCTCACTTCCGTATACTAAATAAATAGCAGTAGCTTATTTGTAGGAATATAGGCTTTCTCTGTCTGTAACATCCACAAATCTTAGTGTACAATAATCTAATAGTGCATATATGGATGAAATTGGGAGCAGTGTCGATTAAAAGTCTTCTGTATTGCATTAAGAAGGCATGTCTTCTATTTCCACATCGGAAACTATCTGCAATTAATGAAATGCATCCATCAATTAAGTAAAAGAATAACAACAGTTTCCTGTTTATATATACAGTAATTGTACAATAATTAAAGATATTTAAATTGTTTCAAAGTTCAATTTTTTTAGAAACCTGTAAGCAATTTTTGTAGATATTAAATGCAGCCGAAGTCTCCAGCCAGACCATGTCGCACTCCGAAATAAGTTTTTGCTGTGTCCACCGGGATCTTCTGCATTACCACTACCACCAGTCCACAAGTAGTCTAACATATAAAGAGCATAGAATAAGAATTTGAAAATTAGTATACATTTATATTCTGGTCTGAGGGGTTGGTGACAGTAGAGAGTCCACTAACAAAGAAAATTGCATAATTAACCGTTATAGCAAAGAATTAGGAACGTGCATTTGTTAAATTATCGAATTGAGGGATAAAAGTATTTGTTACAGGCGCTTACGTGATAATAACACTTTGTTATAAGTAAAAGTATATCAGAATTATTGGCTGCCTTCAGCAGATCCTTCAGCTTCCTTGGTTGGCGTTGGCACATAAGATGTTGGAGTTGAAACGTCACAATCGTCTTTTGAAGTTGTATCACCACCAGCAGAGGACACATCGGACAAAATGGAAGGTACAGGCTCTTCTTCAGACTTACTCTCATCTTTAGCCTTCACATTTACTTTTCTGAAATGATCTCCAACTGTGATTACAAGTTTTTCAGCTGTACCGGTGCGGAATTTTAGAAACTCAGCATCAAAGCCCATTGACTCCGATTCTTTAGAATTTCCAACTTCGAATGTGCCAGTTGGTGGAATATCCTGATTTCTAAAATCTGTGTTAAAGCTAAAGGACGGCTTTTGATTTGCAATGGGTACTGAGTTGGCCCCAGATACATATTCTCTGCGGCAAGTTCTAGCTCTCGATCCTGCCGTATCTTGCGGGAGTTTTCTGGTAGACGCACCCCAATCTTCTTCAGCGTCACACGTACCCCAGACATCTTTAGAGGATTTGGGGGCACCCCAATCAACTTTTGATTCATCGGTCTTCTTACCCCAGTCGTCATTGGTCGTCGTACCCCAATTATCATTGGTCTTTTGGCTGCTGCTGCCCCAATCGTCATTAGCCTTCTTGCTGCTGCTGCCCCAATCGTCATTAGCCTTCTTGCTGCTGCTGCCCCAATCGTCATTAGTCTTACCGCTGCCACCCCAATCGTATTGCTGCCCCAATCGTCATTGGTCTGCTTACCACAATCGTCATTGGTCTTATTATTACTGCTGCCCCAATCGTAATTGGTCTTATTATTACTGCTGCCCCAATCGTCATTGGTCTTCTTGTTACTGCTGCCCCAATCGTCATTGGTCTTCTCGTTACTGCTGCCCCAATCGTCATTGGTCTTCTTGTTACAGCTGCCCCAATCGTCATTGGTCTTCTTGTTACTGCTGCCCCAATCATCATTGGTCTTCTTGCTACTGCTACCCCAATCGTCATTAGTCTTTTTGCTACTACTACTACCCCAATCGTCATTAGTCTTTTTGCTGCTACTACTACCCCAATCATCCTGAATTTTAGCTCCTCCGACTCCTCTCCAATCGTCTGACTTAGAAGTCGATGTGCCCCATTCATCTATTTGGATTTGAAGGATTATGTTGATTAATAATAATTACTATTTTCATATATCTACAGGATATTTTTACTTCATTTTACCTGCACCCATTAAAGAAGGCAGTTTTTAGACGTTGAAGTGCTTCCCCAGGAGTCGTTGCCATCAGAGTAGGAAGGAGCATCCCAGACATCTTTAGAGGATTTTGGGGTACCCCAATCATCTTTTGATTCATCGGTCTTCTTACCCCAATCGTCATTTAGTCTTCTTATTCGTATCCCAATCAATCAATCAATCAATCAATATTCAGAAAATCTATTAAATCATCTTTTCCTAATTGCACATTTTCTTAAGATGATATTCCCTCACTTCGACTCCATCTGGAAAAAATAATACAAATAATGATTTTATAAATACATATACATACATATTATTTCCGATTAATTGCATTTGTGTTTTCCCGAAAATCCGAAAATTACGAAATGCTGAAATACCAAAATCTTGGATAGTAGAATAGGGTTCTAAGACCAAAGACGATTTCGCAATTGTAAAAGTGTGTCGTAACGTAACCGCTTTTGTATTTGTAATAC
>JAQFYC010001566.1:0-32822 GCA_034694165.1 Tomocerus mixtus | reverse complement strand
GATCGGATCGTTAGGATTTTGGAAGGGGCTGGGATCGGATCGGATCGGATCGCCAAACCTAAAAGTTACAAGTGTGTACCATACAGATAAATTTCATGGTTCGATATCGATGTGATAACAGCACCCAGAAGTGTGCATATTGCACATTGATAGGAACTGGCATGACATAGATACATGGACATAGTGGTGTACTTGGCACATCGGATTATTGGTAGTTGAAGTGCCATTTAATTTCCCCTGTTTTAGATACATGTCTCCAACATATTGCAATATGTGTGTGTGAGATATGCATGCACTAATGGAATATTTTCATATCTTTCGAGATCGAGACAGCAGACAGACCATCCGGCATTTATCGTGTACTTCGTGTTCCTACTGACTGTGACGTGACTATAGTAATGTCAAATGCATGTTAGATAAATGAATTGTAGATAGGGCTGGTTCGGAGTGTCTTGTCTTGTCTATACATATATTGGACTACCTTTTAGCATGCCTGTTATGCGATGCCTAAATTCATAATACTATTTTATCAAATCCAGAATCAAGGCCAGGCTAATACACATTTTTTACATTCGAGGCACTGTAATATGAAGTAAGGATAGGCAGAATTACAAAGTACATTTCAGTTGCATATATAATGGATATTGCTCCTCGGTAGCAATAAAAGTTAGTAGATAGTTAAGCTACATAATAAGAAACTTATCTTTTCGTATCTTTAATTAATATTTTATCTGCAGATACGTTAAATTGCTAGCAAGTACCTATAATCCATTATGTACTGTAGAAATATGAATTTGCCCAGTTCAATGCACTGATCAGTGCCAGTTTCACAAATGCCCAAATTGAATGAGTGCCATGCTTCGGCTCATTATAACTAGGTACTAGTAAATACTGCACAATGTATGCGTTGGCTAAATAATAGGTAATAATAGGTACTTTCAACTTTACAGAATAAAGTAAGGTCAGTTGAATATAATGAGAGGTTATTATACATAAAACTATGTACATCCCACCGTCAAATATTAAGCAGGTCAACTGAATTGTATAGTCATGCATTGTAATTGGTCATGCCAAAGAGCATATACTTATGACAATAATATTTATGCTGAATTACGGAAAAGTTTTGTATTTACCATTAGGGAAGTATATTATATTTATATGTTAATGGTGGATCAATTTATTTTTATTGTAATAGGTAAAGATCCTAAAAAGTTAGTTTCTGCGAAATTCTCTGTAATATCTCAATTCATAAATTGTTTTTCGAATGTGAGAATAAATTTATGTTCCTGGCGGACTTATCATTATTAGCATTTGTCCGTTAAATTGCATTAGTGTCTGTTGTGTACACGATTAATTAACGTGGTTGGAAAGACAATTGTTTTTGTTTGGTGGTTATATATTTTTATACACACGAGAACTTTTACATGGCATAAATAATTATTTTTTACCATAAGTATATATATTTAGGAAATGGTGCGTTGTATGCAATATTAGTTTTGTAGTGTTATTAAATAATAGCATAAGTTATCTATTTCATAGGTTGTAGGTGAAGGCTACTATTAAATGAACTGTAGTAGTAATTTTTACAGGATGTAGTGTTTAAGTAATATCACTCGTGTGTATCTTATCTTATCATGCTTAATAGGTGTCCTAAATGTGCTCCTTAAGTTGTATCCTGCCGATCACATTTTTGTTTCTTTCAAAAATGTGTCGACACAAGTGATATACGAACGGTAATACCTAGTTAGTTATGGAGCCAACCAAACTGCAATTTTGAAGAAATGGATAGCAATAATGGGTATGTACATATTACTTCGTAGCATGCGTGGGGATCTGGGACAGACAGGGTTTTTTTGGACCTGATCTGCAGATAAACGAACCGAAAGGCAAGAATTACTATTGTATGAGATAGACAACAATCAAAAGAACATAATTTATCCTATCTAATTTCGCAATGAAAAATATCTTCCCTATAGAGCCATAAAAAGGTCAAAAATATTTAATTGCAAAAATAACTAATGCAAACCTAATGGGCGCAGTGAAACCAAATATACCAACCCAAAACTTTCTTTTTCTGTGCCAGATCAAATGTTATTATCATTTTGCGCCCCAAAAAATGAAGAAGTGAAAAATTAGATAGACGCAAAAAATATTAGTCGTTTTCAATTATGTGATTTTTGAGTAATTTAATTAGTAGTTAGCCTTCCATAAGAGCAACTCTTAACCACAGTACACCCTGTGGTAAGTCCATTGGATGTCAATTAAATAATTGAGCAAAAATATTATTACCAAATTACTGCGGTTGGTGTTACATGTATTCGGTAGCTGTAGATATTCTAGATATTACATAATTTACGAGTATATAGTCATTACAATTTTTCCTTTTAAGCAGATTGAATGAACTGACATAATTTTTGGAATGATGTGCATGGTCTTCATAAACTTTTCTATTATTTATACTGTATAAATTGCAGTCACTAATGATATAATGAATGACTACCTATGACCTATAGTAAAACTTTACTCTCATGCAAAATCTCAGTGTTAGGCATTTCCAGACAGCTGCTCGTAAGCAATTTTTATAAGTGAGTCTATTAAGATTAGATAACAAGTTAATATACTGGTGCCAAAAGGCAGCTATTACTGCAATTTAGGGTAACCATAAGATTTTATTATGTAGATAACAAAATTGGCAATGCTTTCTAAAGACAACTTATTTTCGACTGATGGAATGGATGAATGTTTGCTGGTACACTGACTTCTGATTTCTATGTACTACTTCAGTCCAGTAAAAATGGTTGTGTAATTTCTACTTTTTTGTTTGTAGCTTTAGATTAATGTATTAAGCACATTATTTCTTAATTTTTCAGATTTTCAAAAATTGGTAAAAACGGAGAAATGGCCAAAGAGGCATATGAATTCCTTGTGAAAATATGAATATAACAGTTCACAAGTTTTCATTCTTACATAATCTAATTAAATCAACTATAATTAAAAGGAAGAATTCGAGTAACCTTTAAGTTACCCAAAAGAAACTAATTTAAAACTGTGCGTGTTGCTAACTCGAAAAGTTTTTTTAATACCCATTATTATAGATCCCGTAAAGTTTACTCAAATATTTGAACGTACGATTACAGTATAATAAGTAGTACATACAATATCTTGTTGAAAATGTTCAAAATGCGTAGGGGTATTTTTATACTAATGTTTTTACTGATTTAGGGTAATAGAATTTAGTAAGCATGATTATATAAATATGAGGTTCCGACTTCGCATTAATCATTTCTATCTTTTACTTCTGATTCTTTAATCACGATTTTCGGGAATTTTATGAGCATTATGTAATTCTGTCCCAAAATGGCTTTATTATTACTACTTTCAGGTTGTGTTATTTTAGTTCAAGAAGAATTCTTAAATTATCTAATGAAAGGTTTTAATGCTACAATTGTATAATGCTACAATATAATTTTCACCATATAAGAGACTGTCCTGTCTAGTTTCTGTAATCTGTACTGTACTATTATTCTCAAATTGTTATTCGCATGTCTAGTTTTTCGTTGTGTGTATTCGTGTTGCGTTATGTAATAGTAGAACTATGGTGAATGAAATGTAATGTGCATGTGAATGTCAAAGGACTATATATACTACCCTTGTGTTACATGCTTTCTAGCTGTGTAATGTGCCTACTCTATACTCTATAACAATCATATCTACAACGTACATAGTATATAGGTAGACACACATACTTATTATAAGCCTAGCTGAATCTTTGCTTTGATTCCCGGGCTATGTTTCCTGTACTCCAGAGATAAGTAATATAGGTACCTAAATAGAAGAGAATTCAACTTTCCTGTCGATTGCCTTGACTCTAGCTGGAATTATTACTAGAAAAGTATTATAAATCTCTAATATTGTTAGAGATGTAACCAAAATACAACTTTTACTCTTCAAAGTGAAAATTTAAGCAATTGCCAATTTGCCCATCAGTATTTTTACATCTGCTTAGTTCCGACAGATCAATTGACACGGAATAAATAGTAAACAAACAAAAATATTGATTTTTTTCGGATATAGAAATGACTCAAAAAAGTTGTTAAAAGTTAGCTTTAATCTAGGTGTTGTTTTTAGTTACCCTTTCTACACATCTATTCCAAGTCGTGGTGGTTAAAATAGAGGACAGATTTGTCAAAATGTTTTCGAAATTAAAGCGAGGATGGATTCTAAGAGGTGTTTGCTTTCTTATTGTTGGCTGTCTGTTTATTTTGTATTACTTGAACTCTTTCACTAATCAGCCAAAAATGAGGGCATTTCCAACAGAAGATGAAGACTCGATGTCCCCGCAAGTATCTCTTTCTCAAATGGTTTTTGGAAATGTGCTCAGTCACTCAAAATCAGCTGCTAGCACGGGCAAAGATATTCGTGACCCTAGGAAGAATCTCAAACACAAAATTGTGCACATTGACTTAAAGGGAATGCCCCCGCTTATCAGCTATTTTAGTGAACTTTTCCCGTTTCTTCGCAAATTGGGAGTGACTGGGATTTTAATGGAATATGAAGACATGTTTCCATATTATGGGAAACTCAGAGCAGCAGCCAATAAAGCAGCTTACAATAAAACTGAGATTCGCTCTCTTGTTAAAATGGCAAAAGCCAATAATTTGCAGGTTAGTCTTATAGTTTGACAATTTTATTTAAGTAAAATTCTTTGTGGGTATCTAAATTATTTATATAGTTATTTAGTATTAATGTTTGCCTTATGTACTTTACAGATCATACCGTTAGTACAAACGTTTGGCCACTTGGAATTCATTTTAAAGCTTGAAAACTTTATGGGCCTAAGGGAAAGACCCAATTACCCCCAAGTTATTTGCCCAACAAATAATTATACAATGGAGCTGATAAAGGAAATGATTGATCAAGTGATGAATCTGCATCCTGGAATTGAATACCTTCACATTGGCTCTGATGAAGTGTATTACATTGGACAATGTCCCCTTTGTGTGGACAGAATGAATAAGCAAAAAATTTACACTGTTCAACTATTTTTACAACATGTAAAAAAAGTTGCTCAGTACGTAAAAGATACTTACGATGTACGACCGATTATGTGGGATGACGAATTCAGAAATTTGGACGAGGACACAATTACACAATCAGGATTAGGACTTTTGGTTGACATTGTCGTTTGGAATTACCACGAAGGTGTGAAAATTAATTTTTATTGCTTTTATTTACATTGTAGGGTTAATATATTCTTGTTATTAGCAGTACCTAACCTACTACAACTATTTACACAGTGTTTTACTTTTTTTATATTATAGATGTTGAAAAGCGACTAAGTCCAGGACTCTGGAGCAAGTACAACAGAATATTTGACTCGATTTGGATAGGGAGTGCTTTTAAAGGGGCTGATAGGCCAGATTCGGTGATTGTCAACGAGACACATTATTTGGCCAATCACTACTCTTGGGTGAATGTCATGAGAGAAATATCGCACATTCCAATTCAGGGGATAATGCTCACGGGGTGGCAGCGCTATGACCACTTCTCTGTTGTGTGTGAAATTTTGCCAGTCGCCATTCCTTCTCTAGCATCTTGCATGACTTACCTCAACACCTCAAAGCACGTCAGACCGGATATAATTTTTTCTAATGTATCAGCCTACCTGGACTGTGACATTAGACTCAACTACTGTCGTTTTCCCGGCTCAAACGTCCACAGAGCAGTTAAACAACTTTATGTCTACCAGGTAATAATATACTTGACTAGTCACACTATTAAAACCTATTAAAACACAATTAATTCAAAATCTAGTTTGTCGCGATATAATTGGAAATTAATTTTTCCTCCATTTGTTTTTAGCTCGCACTTCAAAAAACTAAAAAGGAGTCAACTTTCGCCGGGTGGGCCAACCCATACAATTTGCGGACACAATTTTCAAATCCGTCACACGTCGAGTCAATACATTCAGACATCAGTACCTTGAAATCAGAACTGGAACGACTCGAGCCCGTTTTGACAAGAAGTCTTCGTGAGATTTATCCAAACTGGTCCGTTCAAGAATGGATGCAGACTAACTTCTACCCTTTCCACAGGGAAGTCAAAAACTTATATGACGGACTGAATAAGATTTTAGATCATAAAGTTTTTCCTGTCAGACCTCTTAAAATGGTTGAAGACATTTCGCAATATATTCTTCATGAAAAATGAGTTTCACCCCTCCTAGGCCACTTACGGCTATTTATCTCTAGTCATTTTAAATTTTAACTATAGCACGTGCTTGCTATGCACACGACATGCTATTATTATTACTTTTGGTATGTTCCTAAAGTACTTATAATAACAGATATGACAGATCTTTAATCACCTAGACTGGGTACAAATACATAACGCTAATAGATGCTAAGTAAGTTATTGCGTGTAGCTAAGCATTGATTGTAAAATACAGAGTTAGTAAATGTACATAAAAGTAATTATCAATGTCGCAAATTACAAACTGACTCCTAAACAAGGATATATAATTGATAACAAGCCACATGTTCTATTAGACTGCAATTAAACCAAGGAGGAGAAATCCCATACAGTTTATCTGTTCGTATTATGATTATAATAAACTAAAATACACTACAAATACAAATACAAAAAAACGTTAGGTAATGACAATGTATATGTACCAGAATAGTATATAGCAACCTAAGTATCCTACGTCCTACGCTATTGCTTTAGGTTAAAAGTTAAAATCTTGATACATATTTTTGTTTACAACATCGTTTCATTGTATTACAGACTGGATTACAGGTTCCCGTTTTTAATGACTGCATTTTGTATAAATATACATAGTAAGGTATGGTGTGTAGTAGTAATGTATTTATTTAAGTTAGATGTGTTCAGTACATAAATGTCTATCTATTGGGTATCGTTACATAGCTTTTGAGAATAAATGGCTACTAAATAGATAACTTTAATATTAATTACTTTCGTATTATGTATACTATTAGGATATCAACGTTAATGAAGGATCTGAATTGAATAATTTGTACCAGTGCAGTAATTGATTAAAAATGTGTACAACAGAATTAGTCCTTGCTTGCCTAAACTGAACAATGAACAGCAATAATATGATATGTACATCTAATTGTTTTTATTGTAATTCCTATGTATTGATTTTGATTTTGGTTATGTTAAGTGATACTGTAATCTCCTAATATTTGACTTAATATAACTATTAATATTATTTCTTGAATTTTATATATGTTGCACGCTGTCAGCGTAATCAGGTATTACACGTATTTGTTAGGCAATAAATGTAATTGCTCCAAAACTTCCGTTTTTGGACCAAAAAATATAAAAAACTAATTTTTAACAAATATTGAATTTACTAGCATGATTAAGCAGCTTACGGGGAATCTAAAAATTGTCCCCTCAGCTCTCTGTCATTTATGATGAGATTGGAGTTGAAGTGACACTTTTTAGATTCTCCGTGAACTGATTCATCAGGCTGGTAAATTAAGTATTAGCTAAAAATTAGTCTTTGATATTTTTGGTCCAAAAACAAGGTTTGGAGCAATTAAGCTTATTGCCTAGGAATTACGTGTCATATACCTGATAACGCTTATTCCCTATATTATATATCTGTACATTGAAACTAAACATTGACATTGTCATTGTTGTATTATGTATACCATTCTTCTAAATATAACATGGCATTGTGATATAGTTTGTGTGTCAATAGTTAGCCAATCATTGCGCATTGAATTGAATCTCAGCAAATCTCAATTGCCTACTGCAAAATGAAAATGAAATGATTCGCACAATTACAATAAATATGCTGTAACAATAATCTTCCGTATTATGAATAGCAATACATTTTCTGACAAATGAGTTTAGATTATAAATAGATAATGTACGAGTATATAATAAGAGTATGTATTCTTAAGTCAAGCAAATCTGGTATCTGTCGAGTTTGTGTTAAAGTTAACCCTTTAGAACGCCCAAATATAATTTACGTAATGACAGATAATCGGTGATAGACTGCCAATTTGGTATAATATAGTAAAATATTACGTACTTAAAACTATAAGGAATGCCGAAGTATTTGTTTTGTATTACTATTGTGGGAAATGGGAATTGCGCTGTGGTAAGCTTTGTCCTAGTGGTAGCTGCTATTAAAAGGCAGTTCTACATAATATTACATTATCTAATAACTATGCAATGCATCACAGTCAGTAGTTATAACATTGTTAATTAGGTATGTATTTTCAATCAGAGGGCGTCTGTTTTTGAAAATATCTTACGGTAATTTGGCTACTATTAAATAAGTAGAAATAATGTAAATAGCAATTGCCTGTTTGGTAATAATTAAACTTTGATAGCATTGTAATATTAATATTCACATGAGAATTAAAGTCTTCAGTAAGTACAAAAATGAAAAATAAATGGTTTCAACGTGGCATTTATTACCTTTTCATTTCATAACCACAAAATATATAAGTACAACTACATGCATGAATTCAGTAAGATGTAAATCGTTTATATGTAATTTCTGGTATATATTACATAATTACAGTATATTTCATGTCGTGCTTTAGTGCTTAGGTAGTCGTATTGGCATTTGCATTAATTAGTATCTTACCAGAAACTATTACCATTCCAAGACTATCCATCAAACGTTGTTAGAGGGCGCTTCAATTGCAATTTGCAGAGCTGCGTAAATAAATGCTTTAACTTTTCTTTCCCATTTCACTGATGCATTATATAATGTAGCATGTTATTTCATTTTATAGGCAGTGAAGCCAAAAAACATTTATATTTTGTCGTTAGTTAATATTTATGAGAAAAATAAGAACATAATGAATGCTATATCAGATTATCAATAATTTTGTAGAAGCTCATTATATCGTATACTATGCTCTTTGGTTTCAAGGTGAATTTATTTTCAATCCTACTTTGTAATAAACCGTGGTAAACGTTGTAGAAAATTTTAAATTAATTGCATTGTTTGTAATTCTGATTATCTTAGTGGTCATCATGGTGATCGTGGGGATTGAATTTTCATGAAATCTCAAGTTACCCTAAGACTGGGGTGAATTGAGATTCATAGTTGTATTCCAGATGTCAACAGCTTTCCAGCGTTACCTCATTTGTCATATGTTGCAATTTCAAAAAATGGGGGACGAGGTCAAAATTACGAGGGAGATTGACCCCGTTTTTCAAGTGTCACCGGAGATAGGCTATTCTGAAAATATCGACAATCGACATTTCAAACTATTTTTGAGTTGTACCACAATCAGACGGACAGACAGAAAGACAATAAAACCATAATGGAGACAAGCTCCTTAATAATGACCGATTGAAAGTTTTGTTAGACAATTGTCTTAAGAGTAGATAATAAAATATTTAATATTTGTAGTATATGGGTGGAAAGCGGTAGAGTTTTTGTACAAATTTTCAGATAGCTATTTAGTAATACAACTACAACTACATAATATATCTATGATTAGTAAGAGCATTGGAGCCTTAACAGTTGCCAAACTGTATATTTATGTTGAAATGCAGTATAGTCATTTGCCACTATTATCAAATTCAAAAATAGCATTTCAAAGATTTGCATTTTGAAAACTAAGCCATTTTAATAGTGTCTGAACATGTATGCAATACATTCGCATGTATTGCAAATGCACAATACATGCGAACTGATCACTATTTCCAATATTCTAAATATTATTTGGATTAAGAAGCTCATGCAATGAGACACCCATAATTAAAATTTATCCCGTGTAATTCGCCACCGTTGAATTTGTCACCCGTTTAATTCGCATCCCGTGCAATACGCACTTGCAATAAATAATTAGTTTCATGAATTACTAAATGTACAGTAAGATTCTATGAGCTTTTACTTGGATTAAATAAACTGATACATTACATAATATTTATTAGTATATCCTTAAGCAATACTTTTGTCGACGAGTTTTGGTTTCAATGTATTGCTCGCACTGCAAATTGAACGGATGATTTGAATGGGATGCTCATGTGAGATGTGAATTAAGCGGGATGCGTATTCAACGAGTGACGAACTCAACGGTGACGAATATTACTCCACATAGTAAACACCTTGAAGCTGGGTAATTACATTGCACAATGTGTAGGCTTCTGTTTACCTTTTGTATTTATTTGCAATTTTTGACGATAAAATAAATAATTAGAGTTAGCAGGTTGAGGACTTTCTCTGAGTATAATTCCCTTGATATGATATATGCAGCTAAATAGTATATACTTTATTGTATAAGTCAGACTTATCAGTTAAGCATAAATGCATAATTATGTATACATAAGTAAGCCCGCTTATCTAATTATGATATCATATTACCAGTCAAATTGGCTTAGCATTAATGAGATGGAATGAAATGGAAGATGCTAGGGAAAGCGGTTAAGAAATAGAAAGCACGAAGGGACATATTATAAGAGTGGAAGTTTATATAGTCTCATTTGACAGCTATGATAAACATTCACCACAGCACAACAATCAACACACTTTATTCAAGTCCAAATTTTGAGTAGTACACATATTACCTAAGTAGCTTATACGGGCCCAAGCCAGTTTTGTAGATGAATACTAGCCTATTATGAGCCTTGGAGTCTGATATTTGCCTTTTCTTACAATAATACATACAATAATAATGATATTTTCTTCTTTCGGCGTATTACATTAAATACATTGTGGTGGATGTTAAATTACCCAAGTTAGATAGCCATAGCTCCTCTAGAAGAAACATTGAAGAAGTAGCGACGAAATGATAGGGTAGGGAAATATTAAATAGGAGTGGAAAGTTGAGACTCAACTTGAAATTGAGTCTGAGGAAAAGAATAAAGTGCATTGCTTAATAATGGTAACAATAATCGTCCATAGACTAGAGAGAAGGCAGTCAGGGAGGGCTGGCTCCCGGCGCAACATCCTTTTTAATGATGATGAAGATAAGATAGGAGGAATGATGATGAGTGGGAAACATTGCATTGCATTACATTGCTCTAAATGAGTTGGGACTTCTGAGTGAGTGTTAAGTAAGAGAATGAAAATTGATAGATGCATTCAGGTTGAAATGGGATTCATTTTTAAGTCTAGCCGAGGAGGCGAGGGCGAGGTCCTCTCTTTCTTCTTCATTGTTCCCTAGCCCTGCCCAAATATAATATAAACTAAAGAGAAGATGAAGAGGATGATGAGAAAAAGAGGAAACTACACAGAGTGTTGTTGTAGTTATTAGATATGAATGCGCCTAGAACGAAGGGACTATTGTGTCGTTTTGGTAATTCGTTCCAAGTTGGTTTTCCTGTTGGTTGCTCGCCTTCCAATTTGCTTCCTTCCACTTTGGCTATGTTTAGTTATGTATGTGTGTACTTAGTTTGTTGGAGTCGAGTGGATTGGGCATTTTATAATATTAAAGCAGAATGATATTATGGAGGAAATAAGGTTAAGTAAGTGGAAGCCTCTATTGCGGTGTAAATGTATGTAGCATACCAATAATAATGATAAGTAGCTTTATATACATTTATATATTTACTGGCATGATAACTTAGTTGTTCTTTTCCCTATAAGGATTCATAGACTAAAATTAGATAGTATTTGAAAATATTATCTAAATTTGAAGATACTTTAGATATTATTACCTAAGTTAGATAAAGTTGACTTTACGTTTGGCTGTCTATAAAATTTACGCTTTTGTACTGGGTAGCTATAGCTATTAACGATGGGATTTTACTGAAAATCGCTTACCTACCCTAATACAACGATTCACTATAGAACAATCTGTTTAAAAGTTTTGTAAATAATTTTGCTTTGCAACTGAGGTTCACAATTTTTGAGAAAAAATAATGTGTAAAAAATTGCGGGACCCTGGGCGCGAGTCATGGGTACTTGCGCTGGCTCACCTCTTGCATCTAAAGAGAGGAAATATAGATAGTAGTAGTACATTACATAATATAGTTGGCAGTGGAGGAGAAAGCGAGTTGAGAAGGTAAAACTGAACGTTGAGAGTTATCTGCCGTAATGTATGTATGTAATGTTGGATGGTGAAAGTATGACTGGAGGTAATAACGAATGTTAGAGTGTGCGAGGAAAGCTGAGCTAAGGGAGCGGGAGCGTAGCATGAGAAAGTAGAGAATGTTGAAGATGCTCATGTTTTAGTTCATAGAGTGTGGATGAATTTTGCAAAAGATTTGAGTGTAGGGCTAGATGAAGAGGAACGTGGAATTTGGTTAGGGCTCCATTTCCCTACAGTCATTAGATTTTCTCCCACAATTTATTTAAAATTCCATCCAAGCTATGAAAAACTTAGCAGTTTGCTATAGCTCCGCTGATAAATATTAGATGAAAAGGAAAAACCGAGATATGGAAAGGAAATCCCATGTGAGAAGTAGCGAAAATTTAGTCAAACTATCGCATAAAAACTGGCAGCCATGGAGTTAGGTTCACGAGACTCAAGTATCTCCGTCCTACCCTTCCTACGTATTTATGTATTTACTGAAATAGAAAACTCAGCAAGGCAAGGCAAAGAAGTCATGCTGTCCTAGTAGACTTACATACTTACATAATATCATACTATACATACTACGACTACATACACTAGCACATTTTACGTGAAACAAACTCGCCTCCTGGAAATATCCAACGGACGAAGCTAAATATATGAATTCTGTGCCTTCACTTCCACTTTCGACTCCATCCCAGAGAAGTTCATCTTTTAAACTGCCTAAATATTCTGTAATATAGAGCACTACTTATTTAAGAAGGTATATGTATAACATATTATAGTATCCACCGAATGTATATGCGTATTTACTTCAAACATTATTATATTCACCTTAGATATTCTACTCTACTACTACCATTACATTATTACACAGTGAATGGATAAAGTCTCGCCCTTAATCAGCTTCTTTTCTTAACACTATTTTTTCTTCCCTGTATCAAAGTAGCAAGGTAGAAGAATCTGGAACAACTCGCGAGTTTTCCCCGTTGTCCTTTGCACAAAAGTATAAATAGTATGAGATTTAAGATATTATTATTATAGTTACGCAGTATAGCTACTTCTACTTCATAGTTATAGTATATTAGATGAACCTTTGTTACATACTTAGTTGGATGGAATGGAAAGTTGAGTCACTCGCATAAGTGTTCAATTTTAATTGTTTTCATCCGCAGAATCCAATTATGAAAATAATAACAAAAAACTTGAGTTGCCTGTGCTTCGGTCGAATGACACGATCGATGGAATTACTTTAGTTTACACTTTTGAGAATGTGAGACAAGTTGGTTGGTTGGATGGGGAAAGCCTTTTTGGAATGATCTTCCCTTCCTTCTCATTATCCACTCCATTTAAATCTACTATTTGTTGTTTTGCTCTTCATAACTTCCCACAACTACTAATCCTTACATACAAATTCTGCGTGCCTAATAAGTTAAGCCTACTCATAACCTACTACACACACATTTTACATAGTTACTAAAGGCTGGTAATTAGTTTGCGTGGAATTTGTAGTACTTTTGCGTAGTACGCAGTTCTTCAAAAGGGCGTATTACTTTTGCGTGGGGATTTTTAGGGCCTACTGACTTTTGCATGGCATAAAACTAGGATAACTTACTTGTGCGTGGAAGAATGGTATTTTCAGGGAATTAATCGTTTTGCGTATTTAACTAACCTAACCTAATGGAAGCAGTTTAATTTAACAGTCTGTTTTTCAAAAAAGGAGTTATCCTTCTAATGAAGGTGTCCGCGGTATTGTGGTACAACAATGTTCACGACAGTCTATAGTCTATGCACTATATCTGCTCTATTTAATATTCTATGTTTAGCATTTATCCTGAATAAAGTACGTTGTCGTATGTTTTTACTAAAGCTAAAGCTCTCCCATTCTTTCACGCATAAGTAAGTTGATTTAGTTTTATGCCACGCAAAAGTCAATAGTATGCAAATGTATCGCCACGCAAAAGTCAGTAAGCCCTCAAAATTGTCCCACGCAGAAGTAATACGCCGTTTGAAGAAAGCTGTCCCACTCAAAACTACAAATTCCACGCGAACTAATATTTAGTCGTTACTAAACGTGTGCACATGTAGAAGTAAATGAGGTTTCTTCAAACAGTCCCCTACCTAATTAAGACCTATTTTCCTTTATAATTGTCAACTTGCTTTTACATACGCATAGGGATGCCCGATATAATGTAGCTGTAATTTCTCCTCCTCGAGGATACAAATATTCTCATCCTATAATGTACTTATGTGATAATTTTACATACAATTCTACAGTCTGTACATGCATGAAATATATATACATATACATATTATGTACACTTATACCGCAGTGTCTACCAGTAATGGAAGGTATACTATCGGGATAAGTTTAGAAATATAGTGATGCTCTGCGTCAACATCTTTTCATCAAATTGTCTTGCGAATAGGCATCCCTATTAGAATTGTTTCGGATCACATTACCAACGAACTAGAGCTATTCCCTAAAGAAATGAAATATGGTTATTGTTGGTAATCGGAAACGCCGTCAAAATACATTCACGAGTGTTAGATAAGATTCCCCGAAAGATAAAAACCATATCAGTATTCATAGGCAAGAAACTTTCTAATTCTTTATTGAATCATCCTTATCCTTCTTCTATGTTTCCATTACATAGCAGACTACTACAGTTTAGTACGTGTAGTTTAAGAGTAAGTATGTAATATGTAATGATGTTACATACATTACATAACCATCCAAAGAGATAAACATGGAATACCCTGGGTATCTTATATATAATGCGTTCAGAGAACCAACCAACAAAAATCGAACCAGGGAGCAGTCGTCAGTGTAGTACTTTAGTATTTTATTCTGAGTGAGATATAAATACTTCATGATTCTTAACACGTGCCTATCTTCCCTTCCATTTTTCTTACAAAAAGAAATGGATGGAGCTACATACTGATATTTGCCACAACGTACACTAATTTAATATGTAAGAGCAGAAAATGGAAGGAAAGGCAAAACTAAAATTAGATATCCATTTCTATAGTACTGGCTAGCATATTAGAGACTATCTTAGGAGTTACCTAGCCTGTATGATGGCCACTTGACAGACAGTCCGATTTTATTAAAATTGATAGCTGATGGTTGGTTATAGGAGGGGATTAGGATAGGATTCAGTTCAGTAAATCAAATGATTATTGTATTATTGTAAACATAAATATATCAAAACACCATTTGAAACTAATTTACAGTAAACTTTTATATGGTTAGAAATGTGAAAATATACAGAAAAATATCATAATATTTTATAAAAACCCATGTTGTGAGACATTCATACCAAAATTACGTTTTCACCTAAAAATCTACTGTTTTTAAAGGTCAGTTTTGTTCATATGAGGAATGCCACAGCGATTCACACAAACAAGATAACAGGAAACCCGATAGCTACTAGCATCTGTGTTTGCCACGTAATACTCCCGACTCCTATTTTCTTAATGTACTATTTAGTAGCTCCATTTCTTTTTATATTGGCGAATTAATTGGAATTTGCCTATCTTGCTTATATATGTAGTCTAATCTAATCTATTTTTTAACTTATACCCTCAAGTATTAGTTTACCATATCTTTTCAGTCTGTTGAAATGGGGAAATTTAAGTAACTTGAATTGCATAAATAAATAAGCATCCAATTAATTAGTGTTTATGTATGCATAGCACCTTTAAGGACACTAGATGATATGCACTATAGTTTCCCTAAATACTAGACCGCATACAGAGTAACGTAACTATATTTTACTAGTCACCATAATAGCCTAAATCTTCAATACAGAACGCTTTTGACAGACCTCGGACTGTCCCGCGCCGTTTAGCGCCAATAGCCAATCAGGAGATTTCTTGGGTATTTTGTTCTGCTTCTCAGCCAATCACAATACTTCCTGGGTAAATTTTTGGATACAAAGCACTTGTTATACATTGTCCCTCTAAAGCGGATACGGAGTATACGGTACCCTTTTTACTATATGACTAGTCACATTATAAAATCTCTTTTATTTTTTAAGTATAATCAGTAATATCAATAATTGTGGTTATAAAATTTACTCCAACGCTTATGAAATCGATCATTTTTTTTCGCTTCATATACAAATGAATGTTTATAGTTATAAATTTCGAAAATGTTACATGCCGGAGCTCTTAAAAGAAATAATACTGCATGGGTATGAATGTAATAGTAGTTCGCGTATTAGCTTTGGTGGTATATAGAAGATTAACTATCTATAAGTTTTCGGTTTCGAATTGCGTTTGTCGTTCAGATACCTAATCCCTAGTAAATATATAAAACCATTATATATACAAATCTTTATCTTTAATTTTCCTTCACAGCTTCTATATACATGTAATGAAGATGGAAAGCGTACAATTAGTAAGAAAGATAGGATATATAGTAGCTATCTCCTCCTACATATAGAGCAGTAGCCGCATTAACATAGTGAGAGAAACTGCCTTTCTTGACTCGACTACGTGGAGATGAAGTAAGTATTCTGTTCTAAACATACTTTACCAACATAGAGGTTTCCTCTTCGCCTATCCTTTCTTTGTGTCGCTCTTGAATCTCTTTAGCATGCTCTACTAACTCAAGAGCCAAGTTCTGCTCCGCTCGCTTAAAAGCATTTACGGAATCACTAATTAGTTCTGAACCTCGTCGAATTCCCATCTTAATCGTCTCTTAATTAGCTTAAATCTTTGAAAGATAAATTGACACATAGGATATCTGTCTCCTTAGTGGCTCCCAACTCCCGAACTAATCTACACTCATAATTTACCTTTGGAGATTCTCAAATGGGATACCACAAGTTAATTAATCATGGAGCTACTGTCATGTTTTCAGTTTTAGGTATCATCTAAATTCTACACTGTATTTACCATAACACTAAAGTAGAAAGATACCTCGACAATACAGGCATAAGCATTGTAGTATTCTCTATATTTGCTATAGGCATTACGGCATACCCTTCTGTATTGTTTTATTTCCGCGTTTAACAATTAGTATTCGTACTTTCAAATAGCGTTACGACATTATATATTATTATATTGTGCAGCTCAATGCATTTATAGGTCCCTATAAATACTAAAATAAAGCGGTTTCAATTCTATGCGTCAACAATATCACAAAATCACAATGCGTTTTATTACGACTGTACAAATATATTATATTTATTAAATATTAAGGATGAATAAAAAAAAACTGCTTTACTGATATTCTCTGATGGTGCTCAGTTCATTGCAATAATGTCCTTTTATTACAATAAATTACAATTATATAAATAAATTTTTAAAAGTTTGAGTGGATTGAATGCATGTGCAAACCACTATTCAAACTTTAATAAAATGTAAAACGGACAAACAAAGTGCATGTAGAGATTTTTTATCGACTCTTGGCCAATGTTAGTATTTCAGATGGTTGAAATTGTAAGCTATATCCCTTGGGTTTAGTTTCATCGTTCAGCACTACCACATCACCACATACTTACTTATAGACACGTCTTATTTTGGGATGTGCATTGGATTTGGATTGTAATGTATTTCAGTGCACACTAAATTCCAAAAAAAATTGTTAGGATTTTGTGGAAAGGATTGAGAAAGATGCGGAATTACGAGGCATTTCAGAGAGATATGTCGTGTCAAGTCAGGTAAGTAAGTGAGTTAATGGAATATGCAGACGAGAAGGTAGCGCAAAAGGAGCCTCTGGTCTATCTTAGTAGTACCGAGTCATATCAATAACACTAAAATTTCCGTGGAACCTCCCGTAGGTACACTTTAGATTTTTTTGTACCTTAATGTGAACTTTCTCTTGAGATTGTATGTTGTATGCTTTTACTTCCCTTGACTTACTCCTTCTTTCCTTACGTGGTTGCTTAACTTAACTCTACATCATCTATGGATGGATTTGAAAGGAAAATGTTGACTGTGAAAAAATCTTAGAGTGTATTCGACTGTGAATGAGGATGTACTTATGTATGTACATTTTTATGACTCTGTTAGTACGGACGCCCATTACAAAATATATAAATACAATATGACTATATATTTCTATTTCTATGCAATACATGTTTTAGCCTTTGCGTCTTTTGATCTAGGTACTTAGAACTTACACTTCCATTATCTCGATGATATATTATATAGTTATGTCATATATGTATGTATGATAGTACTTATCTTTATCTGTGAAATGTAGGTTTTATTCTTAACGCCTAGCAGGGCATGGGATGGGGAAGGAGACATTCCATTTGAGCAACTGACATTTGAATCCAATCCAATAGCACCTGTCCCAAGCTAAATCTCTGTTTCTATTGCACTATTCCTAAGTAGTTAGATAGGTAGACAGATACTTACTCACTTTTACTTACTTTACTTACTTACCTACGTTATGTTATGTATAAGTATTCTTTTGCTTTCCAGCAATATCTTCCTTCCTTCCTTCCTTTGCCTCTCAACTAACTCAACTCAATCCCTAATGTGGCTAATGCACTGCTTTTCCCTCCTCAAACTCTCTGCTGAAATCTTTTTGATGGCCAAATGCATTTTTTATATGATGCTTTTTCATAGCCAAAGATCAATCGGTTTAGTTATATGTGGAGGAGCATTCCCTTGCTCCGCTTTCTCTTTTCTATGTAGTTTCTGCCTTCGCATTGCTATCCTTCATGCGTCTCATCTCACCAACACGTGCATCCTTCCTCTCTCCTCCGCTTTTTCACACGTCTGCTTCCGTTCCCATGAAGATTTAACCTTTTTGCATAATCGCACAAGTCTATGAAAGCCAGCACCTATTTTTTAAATGGATTTAGTGAAGGGATTGTCCCACCTTCCAGCAAATATGCCTAGTCTTCATCCCAGTCAGCCACTCCAATAATGCCATTTCAAACCAAAATAGAGTGTTTTATGGGAGAATCTTTCCTATCCTCTTTTCAGCTACGGAATACTGCATTCTATGTACATATTAGATTCACTACTCATTTACTATTCCTACTCACTCATATGTACAATTACATATGAATCAAGCTAATGTCATTGGCCAGGTATATCGTATTTATATTATTTCGTCACAGCCAAAATTATACTATTTACAGGGCCATTTCATTAGCTACTTATTTCATCTACAGACGCTTTTGACAAGATATAGAGAAAGCTAAATCAAGGGAAGATAAAGTTTAAGGCATTTTAAAATTTTGAAATCCATGGAATAGCTAATATACTGTATTTACGATGCATGCGAAATAATTAAATAAATATAATGACAATTTTTTCAATATACTATCTGTATTACAATTATCAGCTGCATTCACAAATATTATACTTTTATAACTTCCAAAATCTTGATGTCAAAACTAAAATTGTTAATGGTAACCCTGTAGAGAATTTACGCTTGCTAAAAGCTTTAACAACATTCGCCCCTTTAGTATACTTAGAAATGAACAAGAATTTGTTAAGCTTAAAAGTAATGAGAATTAGATAGTAGAGAGCGATTAAGTAAATGTGCTGTGCCCAATTTATAGCTATGTATATAGTGTATTTTAAGCATTACATATCTATACCGAATGATAAGCATTGTATACAGTTTGCTCATACACAAAGCCAGAACATAATACTATAATGTATAGCATTTTGCTATTCAAATGACGCACACTATTAACATCACATCATGAAAAGCGGAATTCTTTTCAGCGTGTATTGGCTCAAGTAATTACTTTTAGTTCTATGATGATGAGACGAAACGAGACGCATATAATATGCACAATGAATTAAAGACTTAATTGCTCTCTCTTTCTCTTTCAGTAAGCGATGCAAATTAAAACAAAATTATTCGCATTAGCTGTTGTGCATTTTATATGTTCCAGGCTAAGTCGGAGTGTAATTATAAAATTATTCAGTGTAAATAGAACAATTAAATACATTATAGTCAACTTTACACAAAGCAGATTCTCAATCTAGACTGTAATTAAAGGAACTTCAGTTTATTTTGCATGTTATGAGGCATTTATTATAACCACAGCTGAAGCCATATGAGCATTAATAATGTTATGACAAAATTCAAAAATGGACCAAAACCAAAGCAAAGAATAAAATGTTCGAGTTTACTGAAAAATAAAATGGCCAACAGTTCATGCTATATTTTTTACATACTATAATTTAGTTTTTTCTACTTTTATTTGCATTTATATGGCTGAATATGGAGTTATTTTACTCAAAACTTGTAAAACATGGGAAATTGATGCATTTAACAATTTTAGCAAATCCTTAAAAGCTAATGCGTACACAATTAAGAATATAATTATTATTTGTTCTGGCAGACTTCAGAATCTGCAGTGGGTATCTTTACTTCGCCCTAATCTAGTGAAAAGTTTATGAATAAAGAGCAAAAAGAGGAAAGTAAGGGGCACCACTGGATGTTAAATACCTGGTGGATACATACATCACAATTACGTAATTAATTATTGAAAGATAGTAAGTTAGCACTAGGTATCCACATTACTAAAGGCACGCAGTGCTTAATCTGCCAAATTTGCTTCATTACTTTCAGTAGTGCCATGGCGTAGTCACCTATACAAAGTACGTATTTAGTTTATAGTACTACCTAATAGATTTATCTACATTAAAAAGCGTCTTCCAAGTTTTCCATTCTAAGCTGCTTACGATAAAATGCAGTTGAGTGTACTAATGCGAATTAGATTCACTGGCCATAAATTTTACAGACGCACTAATAGCGTATACAGATAGATAGCCGGCCGAGCTCACTCAAATATATATTGTTCATTTGCCCTGCAGATAACTCTACTACTTATATATATGTACCATGTACAAAATACAAATCCTACATAGTTGCAAAGCAAGAATATATATAATAAGTAGGTAAATATATCTGTATCAGCTTTGTAGTGTATTATAGATTAGAATTTGCATTAAATACTAGATACAGACATAGTTCATATATATGCTTCACTTCTATATATTTAAGTAATAATCTGTATTTGCATTTATTCAGATAGAGTTTAGCTTACGGAGGTATTCGTGGCATAAGGTGTCTAAACAAGAGGCTGTTACTGATACTGAACTGTGTATTTAGAGTTTGTACTATGTTACATTCTATAGTACATAGGTAAGTAAAGTCTATATTAAATAGTAAAGAGGAGAAGATGAGAGAAGTGAGATTGGAGTAAAGAGGAGGCGAGCGCGAGCGAGTAACTAATCGTAAGTAGCGAGAGTGAGTAAGTGAGAGAGGATTGTTGCTCCCCTAAATCTACGTAAGTAGCAGGCTGCATTTATAAGGACAATTAAACCTTGATTGCTCCACTAATTTGAGTCGGAGCCAAAATCTTTATCTTGAATGAGGTTTAGGAAGAGAGAAAACAAGGAGAGATCTTAAGGAGAATGAACCAAAGAAGAAGAACTAAGTTCCTTGGAGTTAGAGTTGGAGTTGCAGTGGAGTTAGGTGCTATCCTATGGTGTCCTATGGTATCCTATGGTGTCCTATGGTATCCTACCCTACGGTGGGTGGGATGAGTCTTTTGTTTCAACTCCGAGTCACTCACCCACTATCTCTTTACTCTTTAGCTACAAACATAGCAGAGAATCTCCTCTCTTGCACACGGAATACAGGAGCCAGACGAGATCCAGTTCGGCGCTTACCTAACTAAACGTCCCCGTCCTTTAACAAAGTACATTGCTGAAAAGTACTACGTAAGCGCATACATAAAGAGTAACATACCAAAGTCAGGAACTTATTCTGGCTGCAGGACTCACTATCTGTATTTACTCTAACTTATGCTAGAATATTGCAACCATCTTGATATTACTATGTATGTACTAAACATATAAGTATATAGTGAATATTTGTCCATATTATATGTCCATACGTAGTGTATAATACACCTAAGGTATGTATAAGCATAGTAGCTAAAGTAACTCCTTAGTTAGTTACTTATTCTTAAGATATTCTCCAGTAAACCGCACACGCCAAACCAAAGTTGAACTAACTGCCTAACAATAAGTGCTTTTAGTAAGGAATACAATACAAAATACATAACAGAAAACATAGTTTGGTTTTGGTTTAGCTGAGAAAGGATCTGGAATGAAAAGCCACGTTAAGAAAAGCTCCCTATCTTCCATTTGGTTCGCTACATGTTATTCCATGTGTTACATGCTGCCTCCTCTAGCATTTCTTATCGTTATAGTTCCCGAGCTTTACCTTATCTAGTACACTCCGGTGCCTATGTCTATGTCACTCTTTATGTACTTATACTCATTGTTGGGATTATTAGCTGCAATGACAACTATTTACTTTATCTTTATATTTTTGCTCTCCTTACTACTATAAGTATCAGTAGTAAAGAAACGTAATTGTAAAATACCATACACAGGCAATTGTCTCAAAAATACTAACTACTATTATGGAAGGATGTAATGAGAATATCTTCGGCTCATAGTTTTATTTAAGCTAGAATGTAATTCAAGTTTACGTGGAGCTATAGTAGGTTGTATATAAGCAAATTGCATACTACATACATACATATACTAATATAGTTAAAACTCTAGCGATTATAGAAAGAATTGCGGAATAAGTAGAATTCTTTCTTTTTTAAAGCTGAGATGCGGATTCAAAAGACTAGATTTAGCTCTAAGTCACTTAACTATCGTCGTAAGAAGAAAGGCATTCTGCAGTGCTTTTAAGTAAAGTTTTTAAAGTCACATTACGATCAAGATCGAACGACGAATTTCTCTTATAGTGGATTATCTAACCATTATTAGTAGTTAGGATAGTGTTAGGTATGTACGTATATATACTTTTGGAATCTGTCTTATCTATACTTTGAGAGTTTTCTAATATTATATAAGGGTTTTCCTTAATATTTATTATTTGTATATGAGCACACATGAGTAGTATAAAGCTCTACGTTGCATTTAAGCATTTCAGTCATTTGGCATTTCTCTAGCCGTGCTTAACGTTCTCCAATAACGTCACATTCTGTAAAATACATAAAAATGCAATGTCGTGTTCCGTTCCGAAGTTCCATTATAAGTGTGTGTACGTGTAACTGAGCTAAGATAGTCAAAGCTGAAAATCAGTCTAGTTAGCACACTAATGGTCCAATGTATTTCTGGCAAATTGCTATACATACCTTATACTACTGAAGATAAGTGGTGTCAGTCAGTAGTACTTAATATGTAGTATATATGTGCTATGTAAGTAATTCTCTATGTCTAAATAGTTTCACTTCTTCCGAAAAGTGTATACTATGCGTAGTTAAAGTATACTACTATTAGTGTAAAACTAACGTGTATAGATAGATAAGTAGGTAGATAGTGATAGTAAATAGCAAGAAAAGGATGTACAAAAGTCCGGGACAGAAAAAGTTGGAAAGAAGTTGCTCGCGCGTTCAATTCAGTGCAGTCTACTTATACTTCTAAGAAAGTAGAGTTTACGTTTAAATGTAACTTTAGTATTAGCTATAATAAGTACACTGTACACGTACAGTAGTTCATATATAGAATAGACTGCTGATATAAAGTGAAGTAAGATATCTTGTATATTTATAAGGGTATCTGTAAGTACTTACTTAGGTATAGAATGGTATGTGAGTATAAATGTATATAAATATAGAGGAATTGTATGTTGTAAGAGAGTTGAGTCGGATATTGGATTGGAGTAAGAAGAGAAGAGTATTCGGGAGAGAACCGCAGGTTTTTGCTGTGCCGTTCCGTTCTGACTCCACAGAGATGGTTCCATTTTCTGGTTGAGCGATTCCACAGAACTTTATCTCGGCGTGGGGACACAAAAAATAGTCTGCCCGATATATATTCTCTCATTTGATTCGAATGTACCTAATGGGCCGGGTAATTAGGCCCCCATTGCCTGCTATTCCCTCTATAGCACACCAATGACATAGAGATAGAGAAGGAAACGTTCTTCTGGAGGAAGTGGAAATGCAGAGTCGAGTTAGGAGCTAAGCTACGGCCTCTCCGACACCCATCATCACTCTCAATGTGCAACCATCAAACCTCTTATTCGCTGCACTGAAGATCAGCTCAGATGAGTTCACTTTCTCCAGCAAAACCTCTTTCTCTCCTCCACAAATACTCAGAGTAGAGAATATCCAGCTCAGAGCTAGCTAACTAACTAACTAAGAAGAAGTACTCTCTCAATCTCAACAGACATACATTTCTACTACTACATGTACTGTACTAACTATAATAAGTATGTATGTACTATATAGAGAAAAGAAAGAGACTTGAGCTCGTGGATGGACTTGAGTGCTCTGCACATTCAAAATCATTAAGAGACTTTTTCTCTTCTTCTTCTTTTTACAGAGCAATTCTTTTTCCTTGTTTGTACTCTATATTTGCTATAGCTACTTAACCATAGTAATATCTCTTTTCTGTAATAACGTAATGTATGTATCTATGTACTGATCCTTAGGACATTAGGAAGCTATAAGCTAAATAAGCTAACTAACGATAAGTCCAACTCAAGTCTTCTATTGCTTTCTCCATCCATTCCAAATTAGAAACAGCCGGGTCGGCAATGAAAGAAACAGCTAGAAATACGGAACCATTTACTCAGAGAGACAAGACAGTCAGATATAACAAGAGAGAAGAAGAAAATGGAAACGGGAAAAAGTCGGGGAAATTGTTTTGCAGGCTCTCCGTGTTTTGGGTTCGGTTTGGTCTAAGTGAATTGAGCTTGAGTCGTTCTCTGTAAATGCTATGCTATCTCTTAAATTCTTGTAGCGCTTAGCTTGTTCGATTTTTACGCAAGTCTTCCTCCTCTCAATCCTCTCTTGAGAACTAATCCAACCTATGGGCTTTACTGTAGTCTTCCTTTCTTTCCCTCCAATGCAATGCAATGCTACTTTTTAAAACTCTTTCATTTCCATAACTTCAAAACGACTACGACTGCCTCCTAATGTGGTATCTATCACTAACTACTCTCTCTTCACTCTAATGTTAAAATATAATATGATACTCTATCCTTCTCTCTCTCTCTCTCTGACTTCTCTTGCAATAATAGCCATTACTTTCGAGTGCTATACCAACAAATCTTCAAAATCATCTTCACAATCAAATACACTTTAACTAATGATAAATACATACACATCTCCACTTAGTATGTATATATATTCATTTAGACGCTCTTCAAAATAAATCAGCTAGGGTCTATATCTACAAGCAATTATAAATTATACTTTAATATTCCCTTACTTTAATACAATAGCCATGCAAAGTTCTACTCTGTAGCTACATAAGGATATAGATGCCTTAAATAACACACTCATTACACTAATTACAATATATTAAAAACTCGTAATTTGTTTCGTTGCTAAGCTATTTCCCGTTCACATGAGCCGTTTCATTGTTTGTGTAACTAAAACGTCTCATTTGACACGGTCTTTAGCTATGGAAGCAGGACTGCAATTCATTACTGATACATTCTATTATATTTATGCCAGTCCAATTTTTTTGTCTGTTTGATGTTTGTTATATTCAGGTCTCTATCTTGCAAACACAATAGAAAAACAAACGCAGCACTTTATTTGGCACACGTTTTAAATTCACTTGAGACTGGATACATTATTGTTAACACTATTGTGCATTATTTAATCTGAGCGAATGCTTTTAATACCTAAGTAGGTAATACTATATATACAGCTAATGCTGTGGTTAGGAATTTTAGAATTTTTGTCATAATGATAAACATAGTTAGTTTTGTGGAAGAAACTGTATATATTTGTATAACATTAATCAATAACCCGAAATATTGTGGTAATACAAATTTAAGATTTTCAGCACATCATTTCTATTTATTCACTAATTATGAAGAGAATAAAATTAAATATGGGTGCACTTAAATTATGGTTCGGTTGTTCGGTATTTACATGGTCATTTATGTAAACACAATTAAGCCTTTCTGTTTATCAACTAAAATAGAATCTCTCAAGAGTAGGAAGCATTTCATATTGTGATGTGAGGACAAATGTAAATATTAACCGTTTTCCTGTGCGAAATCAGTTTAGTTGGAGAAGATCTGTATCTGTGTATGGAAGAAGTCGTTTTATTTAGGTACATTACTAACTTGCAATTAGATATGTATATACTGTATGTGCCCTTAATTACTATATAAACCTCTTCGTAGTGCAGTCTATTTGATGAAACTGTTGTTTGTACAGTCACCGCTAATAACTTGCCTTCTATTACATTACAGGGACAATTAAAGAGGCTGGCTGGGAGCTGAGAGGAGATTCGCTTTGTGATTTTAATGTTGTGCTTCCATGTCAAATGACTAGGAGGAAGGAGTGAACACCTATTAGAGAATACTTGGATTATGGCCCAACTCATTTCTAATATCTGTATGTAGAAACCAAAACATCATCACACTAAACTAAACTATCAACTAAAAAAGAGAAAGATACGTAGTAGGCATGCATTCTAACTGTAACCTAAGTTAATCTCTGTTAACTTCTTACATAAACACACTCACACACCTACAATCTACAAAGTAAAGCCCATCAGGCACAAATTGAGTAAAATTAGAATAACAACAGTAGACGAGCACTATATATGTACGTTCATATACCTATAGAGATTTGTAATTGTAAACGTTGCCTTGTGGATGGAAAGGGATAATAGAGTTGATAGGAAAGTCAATTGCGGTCAGGGAATATGTAGTTAAAGGCTTGAAAATTAGAGAATACATTATTGCATTTACTACGATATGGGACAACTATGTCCTATTATCTCTATAATATGCATGTGGCCTGCAAGGCTGTAAGTAAGTAAGTAACTATTATTGTTGAGAGCGGCTCGCCTCCTATATTTAGTAATAGCGAGTAAATAAGCATGGAAGCAATTTAACTGTAGCTATAATATGTATGTGACAAGCTATAATAATGTGATTATGATGACAATGTCTCTATTCTACTTTATACTATACTTAATACTACTACTACTACAGTACTGTGCAGAGTAGGATGTAGGATACGTATTTAACCAGTTCATACATAAATAGTTACCCGGTAGCATCCCTTCGTCTTTAATTCTTTATGCTTTTGTTACACAGTAGTTGTGTTTGTGCATTATGCCCACACATAGGAACAGTCAAAATATCATTGCTTTTGTAAAGCTATAAATGGTAGCAGAAAGCAAATAAATCTATTATGTAGAACTACTGTGAGGGAACTAAACACAAATTTAACTCAACAGCCATAGTGCTCTCCGCAATAAATAAATGTGTTCAGTTAATAATGAAAAGCTTGTAGATAATTGCATTGCTCTATAATATAATATGCATTGTGTTGTTTTGCGTTGTCCTTTGCCTTTGTGAGTTGTGAGGAGAACACCAGAACACAGTTTACGTAGATTGGTTAACTATTTATATAATGTGTAGCAAAAGTTAAGTTGAAATGATTGGATAGAGACGGAACATTACATTCATAGAATAGTAGGCAAAACGGGCAAAAGAAGGCTGAGAGACAGGGATATTTAAGTAAGTCACTCGCCGTTTTGTCCATATAACTGTTAGTATTAGGAGTTTCTGCACTATTATTATATTATGTAACAGAGTCAAAGGGAAGACATGTCATTCTCGGTTCACGTCCACCAGACAATTTCAATGGAGCGATCGACTACATAATTTGTGTTGCGTTGCGTTGCAGTGCATACAAGCGTATTGTATCTATTTATTTATAGGTAAATAGTAGTATGTAGTGAACTAAATGCATTATAATATGTATGTACCTATGTATGTATCTATTTATATAGTTATGTTATGTTATGTATGTGTTGTAAAGAAGGGAAGTCAGATTAAGCTCAACTCCCAGTGTGTTAGACGGGAAGTTTAGAAGCCGGGAAGGAAAGCGGGTGAGAGGAGTTCAGTAGCTGTGTGATGGGGATTTATAAATAATAGGCAGTATTAATTTCATGTGTGAAAGCTAGTGTTAAAAATAAGCGTAGCGTGCAGTTCCAATTTGCTGCTCGATTCACTCCCGTTGCCTTATAAACGATTTGATTTCCACTGTGATCATTTTTCTGAAAATGCGGACGGACAGATGAATGGAATGGACGGATTGGAGTTACAATTTTCCAATGCACCCAGACAGAGAGAAAAGGATAGAACTTACGTTTTACTCATGAAACGATTACGAAACTCCGATTAGGTACATTTATAAGTGAGGGCATCAAGAGAGAACTAAACGAAAGCACCTCTCACTTGCTCTAATACCCGATCTATCTATATAGACACATTTCTATCTTGATCTATATAGTAAATACCTATAATTAGACACTACTACCTATGAACATCACATTTTATTTATAGTTTTGTACAATTGGTATTATGATAACTACTACGATCATTATTTCCTTTAATAGTGTTTGAATTTCTTTCTTATTCAATACCACTTCTTGGCACTGTCTTCTTTTAGAAAAGATAAATGCATTTAATGCATCGTAATCGTATGTAGTAGATCTCTAAACAGACGGAGAGAAAGATGAGTGGACTGGGAGACGGACGGAGCTCACTAACTTACTGATTGCAGTCAAGAGAGCCTGGAGAATTGTTTCCGTGAAACAGAATCAGTTAGTGAGAATGCAAGTGTTTCACAGCACAGTAAAGTCCAAATAAGCTTAGGAGGAAACCAATGCTGTGAAAAGTATTGCTTTGTTCAGATATTATATGGTATATTGTAGTGTTTTTTGTATTTGGAACGTTACAAGTTACGGCACCTACGTAAATGGTGTATGTAGTAAGTAGAAGGATGAAATATTGTATCTGTTCAAATGTTCCAGGGAATGTAATTGTAGTTATACCTACCTACTTACATATATACATAGTTGCTTGCACGTTTATATAACAGAGAAGAGCAACAAACCGTTAGGATTCGGAGAGAGAGAGCCAAGGGCCAGAATACATCCCAGTACAATTCTCACTCGTGAGATGATCTTTTTCTTTGAATGGGGGTGGCAATTCGGTCAATTTGGTGGAGAGTGGGAATCTCTGATTCAACACTACACTGGGGTCTATCTTACTGGGGAAAGCACAGTTGTTGCCGATTAGAGGCAAAATCGGATTAAATAAGAAAAGTAAAGGGAAGAATGGATTCCATCCTTTCCCTCAATTTTCCACTCTCTTTTCCTGCTCTATTTTACAAGTTGCTCATGAAAATCTTTACAAATACGCTACATAGGATATACCTACCAACTATCTAATGGAATCGTTAAGCTACACACAGACACACAGACTACTAATACTAATGCGTCTACTCACACTACACTTACTATTATACTTACACTTTTGTCAATTAAATGCTCTAACGATAAATAGAACCTGAATTATTTAGTATGGTCCTTTCGGATCAGATTTTCAATTTAGCTGAAAGCTTGGTACGTACAGCTCACAGCTATACGATTGGCCTTTCCAATTGCATTGCAGTTAATAATACTGCATTCCCATTTATGCCAAGAACTATTTGTGTAAGTCATTTATTTTTTATTACTACATAAAGGCTCCAATTTAAAGTTTCTCCTTTTGGAATATTAACAGAACAGGACATGCAAATTTCCATACTTATTGCAAGTTACATAATATCATAATTAAATCTCTTAATGACTAATTAATTGCTCGTTAGTCTTAAATTAGGTGATTTAAATTACTATTTGATGGAGTACTTTAGAAATCATATGGATTATCTGTAATTCCATTTAGTATATAATTTTATACATTTAATACAGGGAGGATTTAAATTTAAATAGGGCCTATATATGTATATAAAATAGGTACCAATGTTAGTAATCCCTGTGAACTGTGAACACATGCACTGATTGATGTGCTCATATAGTGCACAAGCGGAGGAAGGAAGTCGAGATAAGTAGATTTAATATTTAATATAGGTTATGTGCGTAGAATATTATCCCAGTCTATCAGCCTTCCGCCGAACATCACATAATCATTATTTTCTCATTGCGAAGCGATTATTAAATTTCCATTTATGAAAGGCAAACATCAAGTTCCCTGATATTGTTATCCTGCGTGGGCAACTTATGCAAACGGTGCTAATGTTCCTTTCTTTCCATGCAGCTTTAAGGTTTGCCAATGCCCTGGCCGCCTTCCTATCAAACCCGAACCAGTGCTGTGGCAGTGCATCCTTGATGATCACGTCACATCATACTAGCTACAATGACGATATCTCTAGTGTGTGTGTGGTCTCATCCTCAACTCCTCTCCTCGGGGTTCCATCCCGGTTCCATTGTATTCCACTAAATAGTTACCTACACACTTCGTTCTCAATCTGCTAGACCCTTCTGATGCCCTTCTAGTATTGCTAAAACTACATAAGTATGTATAAATTATATACCTACACTGTGTAATGTTTCCTGATACCGTGAAGGATGATTATCTTCTATATACAGTAGAGTATATAATTTCTAAGTTCAAACCCCTCGTGTAAGACCTGAGAACTCAAGCACTAGAAACATTCTCAAACAATATTTTTGCAAAAATACCTGAACTACAGCTGCAATCTAAAATTTCTTACAGGTAAAATGTCCAATAAAGTATTCGAATTTTCTCAGTTCGTTTATAGTGAAATGTAATAAAAATACAATTAAGACAAATTGGAAATAAAAAAATCATTTTGTAGTTTCCTGTTGAGATTAAATAAGTCGTCACGTCACTAAAAATCACGTCGTTACACAAAGCAAAAATATTTTGTTAAACGCTCCACAAACGTGTGTGACATTCTAAGGTTCTTATACTGTAATGGGGTTCGAGGTTCCATTTTTTCTTTGATATTCCACCATACTCTGTCTCCCTCTGTATATTTATCGACAACAGAATTATATGAATTTTATAACAACCTTATGTATAGTGTGATGCAATAATGTATACATAGACACAGTGAGGAGCACCATCCATGTCCCACTCAACAACTCTGATCACATTATGACACAATTATAGTGCAATACGCCAATCCAATGAATGGCCCATTGACATTTCATCATACATCCTTATAGTTCCCCATAATCGAATATTAAACTGAAAAATCGCATTCTTTCTTTGCTTCTCTCTCCGCGTCTATTTAAGTTCTTCCTATCCCTATGCAAACTTATTCAGAATAAGTTCTATAAATCTCTGTGTGCAATGCCTTCAATATACTCCTCCGTTGTGTAATCATACTTTATTTGTAAATCTAAAGGCAAATCAACATCAGTGTCAGTCAGATAGAAGAGTCAACATCAAGACGTCAACTCAGTTTGATTCATTGTCATTCGATAGGTGCTTTCACCCGTAAACCCATTTATGCTTAGTAAAACTATATAAGTTACCTACCAATGCACCTCATAGATTTACAATAGTATTTGCTGTAAACCAGTACATTTTGTTGTATACATATCTATTTTACTGTACATAATGTGTATACATAGCTAAATTACATTTCTGTCTCCCTGGTCAATTTTCTTAGAATTACCCTCCCATCTCAAATAATGCAATGCTTAACTTTCTTCCAGATATCTTATTCACTTTCCCTCTTTCATGCAAAAAATGCTTAATGTATACATAATATGTAGGCGTCAATTTGGATATGCGCCTAGGCAGTGTTAATATTTCCTATGAAATCGTCCAGACATTGTTGGTAAAGCATAGGCAATATCAGCATTGCGGAGCCCACGTTATTCTATTTCAGTCAATATTGACATTGCGATACCCATGTTGCCTGAAATAGAAATCTTACGCATAATTATTGTTATTTCCATTCAATATAATGGTACTTACCCTAAAATTTGACATAAGAAAAGTGTTTGGTTCAGGATTTCAATTTTTGCATCAGTAATTGGAATAGTTGCATGTGCATGCCAAAGAAGCATGTGTACTGCTTACTACTTAATTATAAGCCTAATTGTTCCGTAAAAAGTATGCGGATGATTTTACTGTACAATTAAATCTCATTTATATTATTAATTACTCAACTTCTGTCGCAGACAATTAAATTTTTTCTCACATGTCGTTATATTCAAAATGTAGTTGCAGTAAACTCATTATATATATTTAGGTTCCTAAAAAAAATTACTATTAGTAGAAACTAAAGCAAAATCATTTAATAGTCATAGAAACGCCCCATGCACACGTAAGCGTAGATATTTTAATACTCACAACCTAATCATATCTATAAATGTCTTAATTGTTGGTGTTATTAGTTTGTAGTTCTTCCCAGAGAATCTATTTATATTAAAGTTTAATAAAGTTAGAGAGATGTAATTATCTTTGATTTGATGTGTAGAGTACTCAACCTTTAGTTTTGTCCGCAATGTTGTAGAAGTAAATTCATTTAATATTTATTCGGGAGGGAGTCAGTCTGTACTATTGTTGGTTTATTTATCTGGGCTGACTGAGTGCGAGTGTGAGAGGAGTTGGGAAGAGTCAGGCCAGACAGCAGGCAAAGTTCAAGAACTTTTAGTTTCTCTCATTAGTATTCACCTCTTCATTCAATCCTCATCCCTTGCTATCATAGCAAAAGCCTTGATCTGTTGGGGTCTTATGATCCGATCCGACTATCCGAATCACTGGTCTCGCCTATACAATCCAACCATTCACTTCTTAAGTTTCTCTCACTTATATTATTCAAACTTTTACAATCTCATCCTTTCTTTCTGCGTTATGCAACTACAAACAATGAATTCTTATCAGCCTGTACACAGTGAATAAACCGTTGTAAACGAATGTAACAAAGAGGGAACATGTACTTCCTTTAGTTGAATGTACAGGTTTTCCATGAT